>CAUYPK010026811.1:0-14055 GCA_963574355.1 Loris lydekkerianus
TTATTCAGCATTAAACTGTAGATATCACCAGTGCATTAAGACTAGAAAAAGTAATATTATAAAAAAAAAGATTGAGGCTGCATACTATTCCATAATGTATATATACCACAATTTATTAATCCATTCATGGGTGGATGGGCACTTGGGCTTCTTCCTTGACTTAGCAATTATGAATAAACATGCGATAAACATTATGGTGCAAATATCTTTGTTATAAAATGATTTTTGGTCTTCTGGATATATACCTAGTAGAGGAATTGAAGGATCGAATGGCAGGTCTATTTTTAGATCCCTGAGTGATCTCCAAACATCTTTCCAAAAGGAAAATATTAGTTTGCATTCCCGCCAGCAGTGCAGAAGTTTTTCCTTTTCTCCACATCCACACCAACATCTCTGGTTTGGGGATTTTGTGTTGTGGGCTAATCTTACTGGAGTTAGGTGATATCTCAAAATGGTTTTGATTTATATTTCTATGATGATTAAGGATGATGAGCATTTTTTCATATGACTGTAGGCCATGTGCCTGTCTTCTTCAGAGAAGTTTCTCTTTAAGTCCCTTGCCCAGCCTGAGATGAGATCACTTGTTCTTTTCTTGTTTATACGTTTGAGTTCTCTGTGGATTCTGGTTATTAAACCTTTGTCAGAGACATAACCTACAAATATCTTCTCCCATTCTGACAGCTGTCTGCTTGCTTTGCTTAACTGTGTTCTTGGCTGTGCAGAAGCTTTTTAGTTTGATCAGATCCCAGTAATGTATTTTTCGTGTTGCTTCAATTGCACAGGAGGTCTTCCTCATAAAATATTTGCCCAGGCCAATTTCCTTAAGTGTTTTCCCTGCAATTTATTCTAGTATTTTTATGGTTTCATGTCTTAAGTTTAAATCATTACCCATGGAATATTATGCAGCCTTAAAAAGATGGAGACTTTACCTCTTTTATGTTTACATGGATGGAGCTGAAACATATTCTTCTTAGTAAAGTATCTCAAGAATGGAAGAAAAAGTATCGAATGTACTCAACCCTACTATGAAACCAATTTGTGGCTTTCATATGAAAGCTATAACCCAACTATAGCCCAAGAAGAAGGGGAAAGAGGAGAAGAAGAGGAGGGGAGGGAGCAGGATGGGTGGAGGGAGGTTAATTGGTGGGAACATACAATACATGGTTCATTTTATAAGGGTACATGTTAAATTTACTAAGTGTAGAGTATAAATATCTTGACACAATAACTAAGAAAGCACATTGAAGGCTATGTCAACCAGTTTGGTGAAAATATTTCAAATGGTATATATAACCAACACATTGTAACCCATAATTGCATTAATGTACACAGCTATGATTTAATAAAAAAAAAAAAAAAAACCGCTACATTATACCATTTCATTCCTCTGGACTTCAGAACTCATCTCTCTCTATATTACCCACTTTTTTACATTGCAATAGTATTATCACACTTAAAAAATTAATAAGGAAAAGAAAATTAACAGTAATTCCTTGATGTTATCTAGTATCCAGTCCATAATAAAATTTCCTCAACATCTCACAAATGCCTTTTTACAATTAGATTGTTAAGAACTAAATGGTGCCTCCTCCTGGGAAAACTCATATATTGAAGCCCTAATCTCTAGTACCTCAGAATGTTATTGCACATATATTTGCTGTTAAAGCTGTTAAAGAAGTAATTCAATTAAATGAGGACCTAATCCAAGCTGACTGATATCTTTTTAAAAAGAGGAGCTTAGGACACACAGCCGAACACCAGAGGCATGCACGCAGGGAGCGACAACCATATAAAAAATAAATAAAAAAAAAAATAGGAGGCTCTGCGCACACTGCTCAGTGGTTAGGGTGCCAGCCACATGCATTGGGGCTAGTGGGTTCGAACCCAGCCTGAGCCTGCTAAACAACAATGACAGCAATAACAAAAAAATAGCCTGGCATTGTGATGGTCATCTATAGTCCCAGCTACTCGTGAGGCTGAAGCAAGAGAATCACTTAAACCCAAGAGTGTGAGGTTGCTGTGAGCTGTGACACCACAGCACTCTACTGAGGCTGACATAGTGAGACTCTGTCTCAAAAAAAAAAAGATTGGAAAATAATAAATGATAAAATTTTGTCTGTAGAAAATTCTAAGATCAAAAAGTGAAATTCACTATTAGTGAATTGAAGAAAGTTGTAGTACATAAGAATACTAAAGAAATTAACTTTATTTTATATACTCATATCAAACTATTAAGATTAGAATAAAATATCACAATTATAGTACATAAAATGGAAGTATTAATACTATACCTAGCAAAATACTTACAAGACTCATCCATTAAAAACTAAAAAAATCACAGATAAAGTAATGAAGAGATTTATTATGCTTATAAATTGAGAAGTAAAATATTGTGTTATGGAAACACGAATTCACCTTAAATTGATATATCAATATGAATTAATCTCAATTAAAATTCCAGAAGGATTTTTGTAGAAATTGGCTAATTCTAAAATTTGTTTAAATGAACATAAATTACAGAGACTACACTAACTCATTACATGGTTTACTGTAAAGATGAAGTTATTAAGAGAGTTGGTGGTGTGGTATAAGATTAAAAGTATAGATCAAATAAACATTATAGAAAACTTAAAATTATGAGGATAGACATGGTGGCTTAGGCCTATAATCCTAGCACTCTGGGAGGCTCAAAGCAGAGGGATTGCTTGATCTCAGCAGTTTGAGACCATTGTAAGCAAGAACGAGACCCCATCTCTACTTAAAGTAGAAAAATTAACCTGGTGTAGTGGTGTACACCTGTAGTCTCAGCTACTGGGAAGTCTGAGGCAAGAGGATTGCTCAAACCCAAGAGTTAGAAGTAACTGAGAGCTATGATGCCACAGCACTCTACCCAGGGTGACAGTGTGAGACTCTGACTTAAAAAAAAAAAAAAGAAAAGAAAATTTAAAATTAGACACAACCATATGATCAATAGATTTTTGATCAAGTTTTCAAGAGGTTTTAAATGGGCATACTTAGATATCCACAAAGAGGGAAAAATGAATATTAACACTTCCATCACACTATTATAAAAATCAAATTGATTATAGATTGAAATGGAATAGTTAAAATCATAAGAGTTCTAGAAGAAAATATAAGAACAAATTTGCATGGTCATAGGTTAGGCGTAGGTATCCTACCAGAGTACACTCCCATCACCCCAGAGAGTAAGGACAATCACACTTTACCAAAACTAGAATGTTCTGCTCTACAAAATATAACAACATTAGGAAAACTGAAGTTAAAATTAATAACAGACTAAAATTTACATGCATATATTTATAGCACATATAATATTTTAAACATATTTATGCAAATATATGAATAAGGGACATGGTAGACACCAAAACCTTGCTTTAATAGAGGTTGTTTTTGAGCCAACAATATTTATACACATGTATTTGTAATACTATGTCTATAGTATAAACATATGTATATAAAGACAGTTAAACCTCTGTAAGTTGACTACCCACAGGACTGAAAAAAAACTGATCAACATATGGAGGTGGTCAACACAAGGAACTAGGCCCACTGTGCTAATATGTACACATGGTGCATGCCCAAGCCATAAAAGTTAGGTCAACTTAAGGAAGTGGTAAATGTAGGGAGGTGGTCAACTATGGAAGTGCTACTCTATTAGCCACTAGTCTGTTGCTTTTATTTTCAATCTAATTTTCTTCGTGTATACATACACACACACCACTAAGAATATAAAAGCAAAAGTTCTCTGGCATTGTTATCCAACTCATCACAGGAGAAAATTTGTCCATATCAAAGAGGCCAGGGACTCAAAACTTATCTTTTATCTCTTTTAGGACCCACACATTCTATGATTAGAGAATTATTCTTCATCTCAAGGGGATGATTAATCTGCCATTTAATTTCTATCCATCTTGTTAACTGTAGCTTTCATTTATTAATGACTTAATACAGAATTCTAGATTCCTAAGTCATATAAATGAAACAAAATATGTCCAAGGAAAGAAAGAGCAATTTTTTTCATGGTCCATATAATTTAATTGACTTTCTAAAAGCTGAGTTTGAGTCATTTTTTCTTAAAATCAAAAGGATATTTTTGATAGTGTACATTTCAGTTTATAGTGAAGACTGTCACAGCTTGTGATTTTTAAAGAAAAGATTATTATAGTCTTACTTAAAAACCATACACTGCCATAAAAATTAGGGTTATTCAACCAAGAAAATAGTATTTAACACAGAAACTGAATTTAATAATTCAGAGAAATTTTACTAATATTTTATGAAGCAGTAAACTACTAAACTACATAGGATAAGTGGTTTAATGTGGCTATTTGTTACTGAGTAGTTAAAATTACAAACACAACTCTGACAATTTTATATAAAAACAGAAGTACTGTCATTTTCTAATTCCAAAGAAGTAAACTCAGTAAGCGCTCTGAGAGAAGAATGAGAAAATCCTTAAAACTTCAGAGTTTGAAATTATTGCAGATCAAATAAAATTTATAGGATGAGTTGACTTGAGATGAATAATTTGTTCATTCATTCATAACATGATTAGTGCCTGACATGTTTCAGGCTGGTTCTAGGGTAGGGAAAAGGTATATTGCAGTGACCCAAATCTGCTGTAGTAAAACCTACATTCTCATGGAAGGAAACATATAAAAGCCAAATAGAAATATACAATATATTGAGTATGAAACAATGTAATAAACAAAAGAAAGTAGATTTAATGATAAAGAGTACTAGGGGATCAGACAGGATGACCAAAGAAGGGTTTACCAAGGTGATATGTGAGAGAGACCTTAATAAAATGAGGGCAACTATCAATAAAAGAATATTCCAGAGAGAGGAGACATTTATTAAAAACATCAGAGAGAATAGCAACATTAATATGTTCTTCTTATATTCTTAATATGAGAATTATATCTGTAACACAGGATTTCTCAACCTCTGTAACACTGACATTTTAAATCAGATAAATGCTGTGGGATTTTTCTGTGCTGAAAATCATAGAATGGTTAGGAGCATCCTTGGATTCTACTACTAACTTTCCACACATATCCCTAGTTGTAAAAGCCAACAATGTCTTCAGAAGTTACTACTGTCCCTAAGAAAGAAGAGCACAAAATTACCCTCTTGTCCCTTCTCCCAAATCCCTGTTTAATCAGAGATTCTAAAGAACCACTGATGTAACAAAAAGAATAAGGTGGAAGTTTTCTATAAGAGTAGAGAAAATAAATGAGGAAAGGAAAAAAGGCTATGAGGAATGTGGTCAGAGAAAGGGAACTAGAAGTCAGTCTATGAAGGTCACTGTGGAACATTTCCAGGACTTTTATTGAGTGATTTGAAAGAAGGTAGAAATTTTAGTAGCCTCATTCTGACTAATGAGTGGAAAACAGCTTGTGGGTGAACAAGAGTGAAAACAGGGAACATGGCAAGAACGTTCTTACTATAGTATCAATGATGAAGCTATCATTGAAAGGATAGTAGTAAAGAAAATGGAAAAAATGGAGAGCTTTGGATCTATTTTGAAATATATATATAACAGGGCGAATTTGGGTCTATAAAGAGAGCCAGGTTTTGGTTTTCCTTTTTAATGGACTGTACAAATGAAAGTTTGAAATTGTCATTTATTGAGATGAATGTATCTGGTGAAACAAAGTTTGGGCACAGTTATGAGATTTATGAGATCAGGAGTTTGGTTTTAAATATGTTATATTTCAATTGGTTATTAGATATCTAAGTAAAGATGTTGAGTAGAAATTTGGATATAAGTGGATAGATTTCAGGGGAGAGTTTAGGGCTAGAAATATAAATTTGTGAATTCATATCACCTATGAGATTATTCAGGAAAGAAATACAGTTAGAAGAAAGAAGAAATTGTTATATTAAACTCTGATGCACTCCAACAGTTAAAGGTTTGGAGGATAAACAAATATATTATAGGATAGAGTACAATATATTCATAAATGGTTATGGAAAAACATATATTTTAACTGAATATATTTCTGTAGGAAGTTTTGAGAGAAAGTTTTGAGAGAAACTCTCAAAGGAGTTACATATGACAGATTTTATATTGAAAGGATACCTACAGTGTCCAACACAGCAGGGTCTCACAAAACATTAGCTATTGTAACTGAGGTTTGGGCCTTAAGAGTAGAATGGTGGGAGTCTTATTTAAAGAAAATGAGCAAATTAAATGCTCTTGCTTTAACCTGTGGGAAAATTAGTGGGAGACATGAGAAGAGTTTGAGATGACACAGGCTGCTACCTTTGTAGAGATAGTGAAATGCAAATTAAAAGTACAGTGAGATATCACTTTTATAAAGGTCCAAAAACAATAGATGCTGGCATCAATACAGATAAAAAGGAATACTTATAGTGGAAGTGGGACTGCAAATTAGCATGTCTCTGAAAAATAGTATAAGATACTTCAAAGAACTAAAAGTAAATCTACTATTTGATTTGGCAATTCCACTACTGGGTATTTACCCAAAGAAAAGAAGTCATTTTATTAAAAAAAGAAAAAATGTTCACATGAAGGTTTATTGCAGCACAATACACAATTGCAAAGATGTGGAATCAACCCAAATGTACATCAATTCATAAGTGGATTAACAAAATGTGGTACATATATACCATGGAATACTATTCAGCCATGAAGGATAGCTTAATGCCTTTCACAACAATTTGGATGGAACTGGAGATCTAAGTGAAATATCTAAAGACTGAAAAAACAAACAGCACACGTACTCACTATTAAATGACTAACGATGAGCACAAATGTGCATAGAGCCAAGTAAAACTCAAAGTAAAGAAAGGGGAAGGGAGAGGAAGGGATGGCTCCAAATCTACCTAATGGGAATAATGAATACTATCTGGGTGATGGTCATGTTTATAACCCTGACTTGACATGACAAAAGTGATCTAACCAAAAACCTTTGTACCCCCATAATATTTTGAAGAAAAAAGTAAACAGTGTGTTAGAGATGTGACACTAAAGACAGAGAAAAAGACACAAATTTTGAAGTTATGAATCAAACAGAAACACATTGATGGAGTAGAGAAGTTTTCTAAGAGAGTAGAGAAAATAGAAGAGGAAAAGAGACTAAACTATGATAAAAAGTTTACATTTTACAAAGATGAAGGAGAGAGAAAAAAAAAAAAAAAACTTGAGAGAAAGAAAAAGAAAGTTCAGATAGATCAAAAAACCGGGATATGAGTAGCAGTGTCCAATTCTCCTAAAAGATGAGATGAGGAAGATACGGGAGATTAAAAGTCCAAAGTATTTGAAATATAGGAGATCATTTTATACCAGGGATAGTCTATGTTCAGAGGAATGGTGTGTTTTGTTTTGAATGCATGTGTACCCTAACATTTCATATATTGGAACCTAAGACTTGGTGTGATAAAGGGGGCCTTTTGCTGCTCTGTTCCTTCCGTCATATAAGAACACAACATCCCTCTCGATGAGGATGCAGATATATGGTGGACTCTTGAAAATAGAGACTGGACCCCCACCAGACACTAAACCCTCTGGTGCCTCAATCGTGGACTTCCACCCTCCAGAACTGTGAACAGTAAATTTTGTTCTATATAAATCTTTCAGTCCCAGATATTTTGTTATAGCAGCTTGTAAGAAATAAGACAGGTGGTGTGGTAGTCAGACAATAAGAGAAAATTATACAATAGTTTGATTAATTTAAAGCCTCATGAGAAAATGAAGAAAATTATGTCTACATGGCACATACAGAGGGGAGACATTTAAAAGATGAATTTTAGATTTTTAAAAACATTTTAAGACATCTAAAATGGATTTATCTAAGGTCATATATAAAACTAAAACTGAAAATAATGAAAGAGAAAAAGAAACCATGGGGATGTGACAAAAGAGACAATGTATACAATTGATGTCAGAATTTTGTGGCACCAAAATAAAAGGGACTACAACAATGCAAAGATAAATAGATATAAGAATTCAAGTAGAAGAATGAATGTATTATATTTGATCTGTAAGGAAATTCTGATGGCAAAGAATTTAAAAACTTAGAACTAAGCCAGAAAGTCAGAAGGAGAGATCCAGTTAGAAACATAGATTCACACCAACAGGTAAAGAATTAGAATGTTTTGTAATTTTCGAGAGACACACAGGAAACCTAACATTAAAAAGGCCCACTGATGCCACAGAATATTTTGAGAGAAGGTGAGACCCACGCTTATCCAGTTGACAGTTATTGGCAACAGAATATGACACTAGGCACACAGTACAACAATGATTGTGAATGAAAAAGGAAATGTTAATATTTAAAATTTGAGAATGAGAAGAAACCCAGGAGAAAAGGCAGTTTGGGTGATGTACAAAGGTAAGGCAAAGCCAAGGTGTTCATTAGGTCTCAGAACAGAGGGACTATAGATAAATTCCAGCGTTAAAAATTTAAGTTAATTGACATTTCAGTTAATTGACCATTGAAGAAATTGGCACATTAAGTGATTATCACACAAATAATCTAACGTTCTTAAAAATAATTATATAACATATCCAGGTACTATATGTGGCTTGTGATTGTAACTGATAATTTTACTGTTTAATTATTGCCAGTAAGAGTTATGCTGATGTAGGTTTATAGGAGTTGCTGTGTGGCATGAGTAAATTTCTTGGGTTCCTGTGCTCCTTGCACAGAAGTATCTCCCAACCAGCATCCATTCAGTGCTTGCAAAGGTCAAGGAATGCACTTGCTGTCAAGTGGATGAAAAGAGGAGTAATATATTTCCTCTGCCTTCAAGGAATTGACAAGTCAGAGACTTTGGCAGGGATTCTAAAATCAAAGCATGGGACTCCAGTAAGGTTGCTCTGTTTCAGCACAAAAGAATCAGTGGTAAAGACAAGAAAAAAGAATAGTGACATTTAACATCAAGTCTACAATTACACAGAAAGATATATTGTTCTGAGACTGGAAAGATTTTCATGGAATTCTTAAAGGACAACCCATTACTCACAATGCCTAGGTTAAAGTCTATCCTGAATGGGCTCATGGCAAGAGTTTATCTTTTTGAAAATAAAGCCTCCTTGGAGAACATTTTCTTTACCTATCTTATAGTCCACCTTGTCTGGGAATGGAAAAAAAAAAAAATGAAGATGGAAATCAGGGATACTGAAATCCTGTCTTTATTGCCTTTTCCCTAAAACTTCAACACAGAATTCTGAGATTAAGACAAGTAACGTGTGATGTGATAAATTAGATACTAGCTCAGCAAATATCTACTTTCTCTTTCTTCCCCTTCTATCTCATAGCAGATTCTCCTTCCTGCTACCCCTACCCTCCAGCTTTGGGAATGGCACATGAATTGCTTGTCAATGGAATGTTAGCAAACATGGGGTAAGAGAGGTGTTGAATTCCTCTTGGGCTTGGTATCCATCCTGTCCCTTGCCATCTTCCATGAAAAGAACATACCCTGTTTCCAGATTGAGAGACAGGTTTAAGTAGAGTGAAGCCAATCTGCAGCCTGAAGCAAGGTACCAGCGAACCTTGGAGTGAGGAAAAAGTATTTATTCTTATATGTCTTTGATTTTGTGTGTGCGTGTGGGGGTATGTTTTTGTGCTCAGCATGATCATGCTAAAAATCTTGGAGTCTAAAACATATGGAGTCAGTTGAATATCAGTCAATTATTTTCTCAGTAAAATTGGGCAATCAACCACCTCAAATCTCTGCATCTTAAAATAATAAGCCTTTATTCTTATGAGTCAGTCGACAAACAGTTCTGCTGGTAGAGACCAGGCATGCCTAGGTGATTACGTTGCAGCAGCTGGGCGGCTCTTCTTATCACTACAGTTCTGTGCATTGGCTAGGTTGGAACTGCAGCACGTGTGTTTATTCTGGGACTCCAACACACAGCAGCAGCTGCCCAGGGCATTGGATATAAGAATCAAGTCATTCTGGAAGAGTAAAGATAACATTTTTCTCTGCACACTACAGAATAAATGTCAAGTCCTTAAAATATCTGTTAAAAGAGATATGGTAATATTTGCCACTTTTGGTAACATAACATATTATAAAATTCATCTTTCATGAGCTAATCTTCTCATACTGATGGCAGACATGCCAGAAGACAAGCAGAAACACATAAGGCTTCTTAAGGCATAGGCTTAAGACTATCATGTTTTCCATCCAAAGCAGAAAAACAGGTCAAATAGCCAAGCCCAAAGTTGACAGACCAAGACTGTGAAGAGGCCGTGAAAAGAGTGTGAATGCAGGGGGGGGGCGGGGGGGGCAAGAGCAGATCGTTAAGACAAACAACTATTCAATCTCCCATTACAAACACAGCAATAGTATTTTACCATAAAACACTTTGTGTGTGTGTGGGGGGGTGTGGTGTGTATAAAATATACATATACTTCCAGAAATAACCTAGCCTCTTTGAAAAGGGATTATTTACTTTTGAGAAGTAGTAGTTAGGATACTGTTCCTCCAAGAAGCCCATTTGTTAACAAGCTACTTTAGATCTGTCTGAGATGTTTACTAAATATGCATAATCCAGAATTTCTGGGGAAAAGACTCAGAATCTTCATTTCACACTTTCCACCCTCAAATAATTCTAATGTGTAAACCTGTAAAAATACTATCTCTTTTATAAGTTCACAAGAGTGACTAGTAGCCTGTGGCATCCACTACTTCTTTTTCTTTTTTGGTTTGTCTCTCTCAGTGAAGTCTGTCACCTACCACTACCCAGAGCCCACCTTTCTTAGTATCTGATATAAACATGCTAAACGTAATGCCAGCGGTGTCGCACCCCGACATTCCCAATACTGCCAAAGTAGCCCCGTGCTCTCTGGAGTATTCTATGCAATCATATTTAACTGTACATTGAAAGTTCTAAAGGATATCTTAAAAAATAAAATGCTATAATATTTTAATGAAAGGCATTTTATTATTTGGTATTTACATAAACTTACATGCCTTACCCAGAAGTAAACTTTAGAGCTGTGTTATCTTCTACTATACAGGACATATATTCATTTATAGTTTTCTTAATGGTGTTTAGAGATGGAATTTCTAAAACCTCACAGTTGAAAATAATAACAAATATTTGAATTTTAATTCAAGCTCATCATTGTTAGTTACTATATGGATATTTAAAAACTCATCTTCAAGAACTTGAAGTACTTGAACTTGAACTGTGTCTTTTTAAGGATAATCAATTCGAATACTTTTAAGATATCATTGTAAGTAGTTTGTGGGAATGTTATCAATGATTTGTCACTCCTTAAAAAGTGTTTTTAGAAAATGTAATATAAAGCAAATTATCCCGATGGCCTATAGAGTTGCATATTTAGTAGCTAAAGCTACAAAAGCTAAAGCTCTTAATAATCTAGTAATTGGTAGTAGGCACAGGTTACAAATTTAGTAATTTGTAATAGGCATGGTATGTTCAAGCAGAAAAAAGAGACTTTATTATGTACTTACCCTGTCCAATGAACTTTCTTATATTTTACAAGGCAAAAATAACATGTAGTTCTATATATTAATACATGCATAATGATCTTTCCTATTTCCTTTCCAGTAAGTTGCTCTAAAGCAGAGAGCTCCTTTGTCATTTCCAAGTGCTTAAATAACTTCTCAACTCATATTTTATGACTGAAAAATAGACCAATTTGGACTCCATTTGTTAAGTTGTTCACTTGGTAGAACTACTTGCCAGTAATCAAAGTATTTTTCTCTATTTCTTTTACAGAGTTGTTTGAACAAGATTTTTGTTTTATTTTTAATCCTGCATTAGTTAAAATCCAGTTTTGATGTGCACAACAGTAACTATTTTCTGCCTGTTCACCTGATTTACAACAGGAGACACAGTACATCATCCAATTACATGTTCTATTGTCTTGTTAGACACTACATGTCATCTGCTTATTTCATCAAGGAAGTTTGTTCTCGTTATGTACTTGCAATAATTGTTAGCACCAATCAACCTATCCTGAACTGCAATTGCATACCCTTCAGTCTCACCAACCACTGTATGCTATTTCAGTTACAAATTAGGCAGTCTCTTCTCTATAATTTTTGTTAAGATCAATTCTGAAATTTCTGAATAGTCATAAATTAATTTGGCACTTCATTCTATATATCCAAAGCTTAAGTATATTTAATAATCAAAATAAATGCAGTTATGACTTGCTGATAAATATGTCACAAAAATGATATACTATATACTCGAGAAAAACCCAAACTCGGCACAAATTTTGTGCCGAAAAAACTTGGCTTATACTCGAGTATATACTGTATATATTTAAGTAAATAAAATAAATTTGGAAATGGGAAAGATTCATTTTGTAGATGGACTTTCAGAAACCCAATCTATTAAAACTATATCACTGCAATTTTTTCATTTCCAATTATGTTTGTCCAAGGTTCTCCCAAATGGCATATGTCATAGAAACACTTTATTTTAATGGTGAATGTGGGAATGATCTAATTTTTTGTCAATACAGGATGAGACAACAATTATAACAGTTTTAACTTTAATATGGCTCTCTAGATGTTTCTATTGATATATTTGTTACTTACAGTGTCAAAACTCCATATAACCCAGAATAACCAGAGTTGCCTACAAGGGTAATAAATATTCCCTGTTCTCACAAAGGAAAGATTTCCATTATATTATCAGTTAATCACATATCTATTTCTTTAATGAATGGGATTATCAGAACTGTTTTATTTTTTAGAAGCAGCAATTTTCCTATTGTCTTAAGAAATGTTCAGGAATTTTTTTTTTTATTCTTATTTCACCCTGTTCTGATGCCTCCTCTTCACCCAGTTATTTCTGCCTGTAACGTCCTATTTGTATCTTAGTCTGTCTGAACTGGAGGTACTAGTGAGAATAACAAACTTTGGAAGCAGTTCAATCAGGCATCACAAAAATATTCCTTAATAAAATGAAAACAAAGTACATTCTAATGTGTTGTATATTTTATACCAGAAAAAAAATTGTAATCTTCTTCAGAGAAGCCACATAAGTTTTCTTATTCTCAAAAGACAAACATAGCTAAAACTAAACTTTTATTTATGCTCTCCTACAATATACAATTTCTCCCATCTTCCACCCTCAATTGTGGAAGGAGAAATTAATGACTTGTTTTATAAACTTGAAAATCAGTGAATTATCAAGTGTAAAGTTCAGAGGAGATAAGAATTCATGAATATGAGCAGATGCTCAATAAATTATATGACCTTAACATTGGTATATTCTTGCGACTTAAACATTATTTAGGAGATTGTTAAGGTACCAGTGTAATTTAAACTGTTTTCATATAAATATAATTCCATGAACCACCACTGCAGTATAAATAAAAAGAAATATTGTACATGTATTGGACAAAGGTGCAGTTTATGTAGCAGGCTATTTGAAATGGAATTATGCAAAAATAAGTTTCCAAGACTCTCATTTCTACTAGTTACAATGGAATTTAACAACAGATTATTTTTAAACATCTGTATACCCTCCATGTTCAAGGCCAGAGAGAAGACTATTACAGAATATTATCTTTGTCTAAAAATATTCTATAATGGTTGGAGCCAAAATGAGAGTTTATGTCTCTATTATCCTGAAATTGTTCAAAAATTAATAATCTCCAGAATAAATTTTTTCTTTTGACAAATATGTACTGAGTACTTACTATGTACCAGGAATGACTATGTTCCTGGAGAAATAGTACTAAAGAAAGTAAACCTCTATCCTGTTTGAATTGGGGAAGACAGACAATCAATCCATCGATCATTTATATTGTGAAGCCAAGATGAGAAATTAATCAAGGACACAATCCCCTTCACAGAAGCTTCAAAGAAAATGAAACACGTAGGAATAAACATAACAAATCAGGTAAAGGATCTCTATAAGACAAGTATGAAATCCTAAGGAAAGATATAGCAGAAGATATTAATAAATGGAAGAACACTTTTAATATTTTTATCATAAGAAACACAATGCAATAAATAACCGAGTATGATAACATGTGTGATTATTGCCTTAAGATGTTGCATTTA
>CAUYPK010026813.1:0-19124 GCA_963574355.1 Loris lydekkerianus
CGGCGGCGGGGGTCGGGGGGTTGGGCTGGGGCGGCGCGCGGGCGTGGGGCGTCTTGGGGGGGGGCGGGGGCGCCGGCCGGGGGAGGGGGCCATGGTGTATGGCTGGGCAGGTGGGAGGGGGATGGGGTCATGGTGTATGGCTGGGGAGGAGGGAGGGGGATGGGGGTCATGGTTTACGGCTTGGGAGGAGGGAGGGGGATGGGGGTCATGGTGTACGGCTGGGCAGGTGGGAGGTGGATGGGGGTCATGGTGTATGGCTGGGGAGGAGGGAGGGGGATGGGGGTCATGGTGTACGGCTGGGGAGGAGGGAGGGGGATGGGGTCATGGTGTATGGCTGGGCAGGAGGGAGGGGGATGGGGTCATGGTGTACGGCTGGAGAGGAGGGAGGGGGATGGGGGTCATGGTGTATGGCTGGGGAGGAGGAAGGGGGATGGGGGTCATGGTGCATGGCTCACCTCTTGGGAGCAAGATACAGTTACAAAAGGAACTTTATCTAACAAATATAATCATTGTAATCTTATTCTTTGTGCCCTCAATGAATGCCAAACAATAAAAAAAAAGAAAAAAGAAAGAAAAAGAAAATGTGTTTAATGGCATTCTCTTTAGAGAGCACTATTTTCCAAAATGTTGTCTCTCCACTTGTCATTTATTCCACAATTGTTTAAAAGATGTGTGTTATGTTCGTGGCACTAGGATTGTAAAGAAGCAAAATACATATCATATGTGTTAAATTTAGTTGATAGAGGAAGACCTACAAATAATCACATCGAAATATGGCAGCTAATACCTTGAGCAAATTCTTTTAATAAGTAAATACACATTATTGAGTGTGGACTATGATACAAATGCTATGGTTGGAAAATTTTTTTAAAATGTGGATTTTGTTTTCAAAGAATCCGTGAAATAAACAGCTAAAATAACTCAAGATATGATGGGGGGCACATTTTACTGCATCATAACAAGAGAGAAAGGAGAGGTGTAAAGGAGAAATTTAAGGGAATGTCATTCCCAAGCCACGTCATCAAGGACGGAGTGTTTACTAGGTGAAGAAGAGGGAAAATGTCGGTCCCAGGAGAGAGTGGGTGTCAGACAGCCTAGAAGGAGGAGGGTGGAGTCCTGGGGGCCGTGGCTCAGCTCCAGGCCAGCAGCACGGCCACAGAGTGAGTGATGGTAGTAGATAAGTATTTTCACGTTGGCAGCAGTGTAGAAAGCAGTTGAGAGGGAGCTGCACCGAGAGAAGGAAGATTCTGAAGGCAGTTATAATAATCCAGGGAAGAAATAGTGATAGCCTGACTTAATAAAGGGGCAAAATGAGTAGACAGTTTAAGAGACAGTGCAGATGAAGCCTTGATCACACTTAGGCCTGGTGGGGAATGACAGGGGAGAGAGGAGAGGAAACAGAGGAATGACATAAAGCCTTTAGGTCTGACCTCAACTGTGCAACAGAATTCTTTCCTCTTGGAATTCTTTCCAGGGAGGAGAGGAAGATGCACAGTTTGCAGGAGCTGTTCTTCAAAAACCTAGGAGCGTGGAAGTGTAATCCTGCGAGATGTAAAATTCCAGAATGGCACGGACTGGGGATATTCCGTATGTCCAGACTGGGAGATTGGAGACAGCAAACTTCCTGGCATGGAGGGGAGAAGGACCACCGTGCCAGACACAACACAAAAGAGAGTGACAAAAAGCATCTGAGTGGCCACTGCATTTCCTGATGAGGATGTTACACAGGAGGAGTCTGGGAGTGGTGAGTGGGAATTTAATATTTTAGTGACTTTAGCGTAAGGATATGGAGCTGCAAATATGTGATGCTTTCTAAGCAAAATGGGCTTCCTGGAATGAGGAAATGTATATTCTAGGTATTTCTTTTTGTAAAAAAAAGAAAGGAAGGAAGGAAGGAAGGAAGGAAGGAAGGAAGGAAGGAAGGAAGGAAGGAAGGAAGGAAAGAAAAAGTGATAGTGTTGAAATATACTTAGGTTAAAAAAAAAAATAACTTATATAGAACTTGAAGATGAAACGGGAATAAGAGTGGGTAAGGGTAAGGGTCTTCAGGTAAGGGAAACTGTTCAAAACACAGGAGGATGCACCCCCCCACTTGCCTGGCAGATGCTTCATGTTAAACATCTTCCTCATGTGTCATGTTTTAAATATTTAGTAACCCACAACATGCTCTTTTTTCCTTTTTCTATAAAACTGTGAAATGCCTGTGGGGTAGGACTTCTGTCCTCCTCTGCATGGTGGGTCCAATCCCACTAAATCTGGCCTCAGTGTATCCATTTCTGGATTAATGCAAGGATGGAAGGCTCAGGAATGATTTAAAGGTTCTCTGTACATTTTACCCATTAAATTTCACTTATTTTCTATTTAAAGATCACGGTGCTAATGGGATGCCTGCACGTTGTCCCCTTTTCTCTGTTGTATTAACGTTTTGCTGACAGCAAAAAGGTAAGTAAATGCTAGTTTGAAGGAGAAAGGTAGGGAGAAAGGCTGAGGTTTGTTGGTTGGTTTGTTTATTGGAAAAGCCTGGGCATGGTTTTAGATTTTTTTGTGTGGCTAAGCTTTTCCTTGGAAGGCACTGTAGGCCACTCCACTCCTGCTCCCTGGGTTACTCCTCGGGTAACTCGGAATAATACTACCATGTTCCTTCAAGATATTTTCCTTTTCTAAAGCAGCTTCTCTCTTTTTTCCGGAATAGTATCATCACAAAATGGTAATTTGTGTCCTTTGTGGTGGGGAAGAAGACTGATGAGGTAATCAGACAATGCAAAACAAATTTCAGTTGCTTTAAATTTTTTCAAAATGCCTGGAATGGCTTTAAAACATATCCTCATGTTTTTCAGCAGTCTTTTCACCAAAAAAAGGAGTCCCAATTCCTTTCCCATTGAATATGAGCTGGCTTTAACAACCCACTTCTAACCAACTGCGTGAGGTTAAAGTGAGCCGCATAACTTAGGTCTGCTGGGTCACGAAATACCACTGGTTTCCACTGCTCTCTCTGTGAAGACCAACCAACCCCACAGAAAGCTGGGGTGCTAGTGATCGGGACACCTCCAGTTGAGGTACCAGGGACAACCAGGTGAATTATGAGATACATGATCAATTCCTCCCTTTGTCCATCCCCAGCAAGGCCAAGGCATCTATCTTGTTAAGCCTTTCTTACGTTGCCAATTCACAAGCAAATGCCACTGCTTTAACTATTGAATTTCGGAATGGTTTGCTATTGTTACATAGATACTAAAACAACCTCCCCTTTGCTAATTATACAATGAAATTTGTAAGAGTAATAACCTATATATTGTTTTCTGACAGTATTTTCTCTTAGATCGTTTCTCTATGAGCTAGGAGAGCGCTGCAGGGTCCATTTGGGGGACTGCTGGCCATCAGCCTTGCCCCGACCAGCCTTGACTTGATCCTCTCTGAAGTTTCTGAGGTCATCCTTTTCCTTTATAAAAAAAGCTTTCTGTGGGTTGTATGGGATATATATGTTAGTAAGTTTTAAATTTTCCTCCATGATTTTCATGAATTACAACATGAAAATGCTACATTCTTCCAAGGGGCACATCACATTTATTACACACACACACACACACACAATTTGTTGTTGTTTTTGCTGATAAGTTGAATTAGGATTTAGAATAAAAGTTACCGGAGCTTTGTTATTTTGATTTCTTAGAGAAGAATTTATGAACAAAATGATTCAATAATTTCTCAAACACTATATTTTAAGCAAACAAATATTCAGTAAAGCTGGCTATTTGAAGCAATTCTATAAAATGTTTATCAAAACCACATTTTTTTTATAGACATAAAAGCACATAGTGCATTTCCTTATTATCATTTCATTTCGGTTTTATTTCCCTCTGGTATCAGCAAGTTTCCACTCTCACTCTCTTCATTTCCATGAAGGTATAAGCTTCAAAAACCACATTTTTTACTCTGCCTTTGCTCTTCAAAAGTATATGTCTTTTGAATATGGAATACCCACAGCCCGTTGACATTCTCCAAACTTGATTTCCATTTCACAAAGTCACAGTGAAAACAATACAATTATATTCACTGTCCTATTTTAAGTCTCACTTTAAATTTACTTATTATCTATCCTGGGTGTGTTGCTTTACAGATACTGAATCCATAAATCTTCCACAGTGATAGGACCTTAAGCCATGGTCCTGAAATGCAATTTCAACTCACAGATGGCATTTTCAAAACACAGATGCCTCCTTACATGTTTTGTTTTCTCTTCCATGGTCCCAAAACTCTAGAATAATCTGTTATGGAGTTGATATAATGTAATACAAGGCTACATTAGACCTATTGAGATTTTATATTTTGGATTCAGAGTACTAAGCAAGTGCGCTATTGTTTTTATCTTTTTTTCCATTCTTCATATATTAACCTCCTTATCTGTAGTCAAATATCATAATTGCATTGTTTTAACCTTTTCTATTTTTATAGAAATTCTTTTCATCATAGATACACAAACCCTTCCAAAAGAATATCACATGGTGAACAAAACAACCTTGTATCGACAACAACATTAATATGTTGGGGTTTTATTTTGGTAAGAGCATCCATGAATAAAACAAGAAAAGAGTATAACATGAAAAAACACAGAGCTATAATAATTTTGTTAAAATCTAGACAATAAATAAACTTCTATGATAAGCCAGTAAGCAGCTATTAGTGAAAGAACATGAATTACAGTAAAACATGTATAATATTCCCAAACAACCATACATTATCGTTATGTCAGTTTCTAAAACTTCTAAAATATTTTCCATAAGTTATTCTGAATATAAGAAAGTTAATTGAAAAAATATTTATCAAATCTCTCTTGTAACAATTTTAGACATAGAAAATGAATAGTGAATGAGAGGAAAAAACCCTTAGTATCCTCAAAGTATATTGGGATTGACAAGGGTTGTAAAAATAATTATGTAAATGAGGAAAAAAATAGTCTTGCGTTGCTCTATGACGGGGACACATTATGAGCAATGCAGGGTCAGGCGGTTTTGTCATTGTGCAGACATCAGAGCACACTTGAACCCAGACGGTACAGCCTGCGATGCAGTGGGGCTGTCTGGGGCCCTGAGGGATCCCGGGCTGTGGACACGCAGAGCACGTGTCTGTGGGATTCTGTAGGGAACTGCCACACAGCAGCTTGTATGTGCCTAAACATAGCTCCACATAGAAAAGGCACAGAATCATGTGTTGTAAGTGATACAGGACAAGTGGCTTCCCGGGCAGCTTGTGCAGCTGGAGCAGGGCTTGGCCCAACTGCCTTCCCTTGGCGGTGTTTATGGGGTGGTAGGAAGCAGAGGAACCAGCCGGCTGGAGGGTAGGCAGGGGGGCCCTGCAGGAGGCTCCAGTAGCCAGAGGGGCCAGACACCTGCTGGGGAGACACCAGCACCTTAGGCTGAACAGGGAACCCCCATTTTCTAGGCCTGGTCAATTTCATGTAAGTTTCCTAGGCCTGGGAATGAAAGGCATTGTAGCCATTCCTTCATATCCCAGACATGTCTGGGACACAGTGTCCCAGACAGGCTGTCACAGACAGTGTCCCAGACAGGCTGTCACAGACACGCTAAATGTAACTACCGAAAATGTAACTACTGAGGGGCCCTAGAGCCCAGGGAGAGAGACAGAGCTTTTCTCTCCCAACCTGGGTTTTCTCTCCCTGCCGGGAGCTTTGCTGTTTTTGTATTCTTTTATGTAAATAAATCCTGTCTTACCATTGATCTGTGGTCCTCGGATTTGTTCTTCAAATCACCCAGACCAAGAACCTCCTGAAGACCAAATTGCTGTATCAGTAAGGATCCTTGGGGACCACCTCGGTTCAGGCCACAGTTGATGGAAACATCAGTGCGCATGCTCCGCGTGACCTCGGTATAATTCAGGGAATATGAAGAACAAAGAGAATTTATCATTTTCAGCCTTTAAAATGTAATTTCCATGCCTTGCAGTGAATGTTTCATTTTTATTTGTTTCTTTTCTTTCTTTTTTTTTTTTTTTTGCTTCATTTGTTTCAAATTTTCAGACACTTAGCCCCTCTTTTATGTAATTTTTAAATTTTTTTCGGTTATTTTTTATAGGCTGTTCCTTGAGAAGCAAAGAGCAAAATTTTGCTGTTGTGGCACCTTAAAAGAATTCTAATTGCAAATTTTATTTCCATGCATTTAAGTATTGCCTCTTCTCTTTAAGACTTTTAATACATGTGTCATTTTTAGAGAAATAGACCCCAAATTAACAGCAAAAAAGAACAAAGAGAGAAAGAAAAAACAAAAAAGAATAACGGCAAAGGATTGCTTTACTGGTAATCAGAACCTAGGTTAGCAGTTGTGAAGGGTTTGAAGGAGACAAGCACTATTAACATGATAAAGTCCATGGGAAAAAAGGATCATGGAACACACATTCGAAAGTATAGAACTAAGGCTGGCAAAGCCCCTTCCTTTTGTAGAAAAAAGAAAAAGCTATTCAGAAGGCCCAACTGTAAAAGAAATCTTGGGTTCTGCAGAAAGAACACGGCGGCGGCAGCAGATGTGAGCAAACAGCCCCACTCGCAGGCCAGCAGGTGCTTGGCCAGGGCCAGAGTCCAGGGGGGCGCTGCACGGCTGCTGGGTGACCTCGGACAAACTGTTTAGGGCTCCTGAGCTTTGTTGTTGAATCTTCCAGGGGTACGCATAGTGCATGCTCACAGAATTCACGTGGACATCTGAGGGCTTTGGAGCAGACAGGAGCTGTGTCCTTGTCCTCTGCCTCTGTGCTGGTGGCACTTGAGGTTGCAGAGTTAGGCAAAGATCAGATTATGTTACATTTTGCAGGCATATTTACATTGAGAACAGATCCTTTCAGGGCTGGAGGAAGAACAGATTGTGAGGTGTGGGGCTGGGTCCAGAATAGAAGCAGGAAGACAACCTATGAGGCTATTTCTGTCGTCCCAAGTGGAGGTGATGGGTTATGATCTGATGATGAATTAAAATGTTCTTTTAGTTTTGGTTTTCTTGACCATAACATTGACTCCATACCTGAAAAATATCTTCTGGACTTGAAGAACAGACATCCTGACACATTGGAAAAACAAGAATCTTTAAAGGACAGCAAAGCCCTTGATTTCAGTCCTACATCTGCTAGAAGTACATGTTGTTAACTTTGGTGGATTGCTTGATATTTATAACATCGGATCAAAAGAAAACCACTCATGGGCAGTGCCTGTGGCTCAAAAGAGTAGGGCGCCGGCCCCATATGCCGGAGGTGGAGGGTTCAAACCCAGCCCCAGCCAAAAACTACAAAAAGAAAGAAAGAAAGAAAGAGAAAACCAGTCATTAACTAGATGACCATGAAGGGATTAATGTGTTTTAGAATTCTGGGTTACTTTTGGTTCTAAAATTGAATGCAAAATTTTATTTCAAGTTTCAAAAATGATGTTTCATATTAAAAGAAATAAAATGATATGTATCATATCAAAAACAATTTTTTTAATTATTAGACAGTTTAAATATAGCTTTTATCTCAAGTAAATTTTTGTATGCTTTAAATTGAATTTTTTATGTCAAATTATTTTTAAAACTAGACAACTGCCTCGTGTTTTATAAAGTACACATAATTTATTAACTTTAGGGTCATGAATTGGGAGAAATACAAAATATTTCCATAATTTGCATTCAGCAAATTAAATGGGTTATTTTCAGAACTGCACATGATTCTGTCAAGATAAAGATTTCTCAAGATTTTCACATATTGATTTAAATTTGTTCCAACAGACTTGCAATCCATAAACTCCAGGCTGTGGACCCATGTCTGTGGGTGGCCTGTGAGGAACCAGGCCACACAGCAGGACATGAGGGTCAGGTGAGAGGGCGACTCACCTGTTTCTGCAGCTGCTCGCACCGCATCGCCCCCTGGGCTCCGACTCTGGGCCACAGTAAGCTGCGCATGCGTGGGCTCCAGGGCAAGCGCCTTGAGAGACTCCACTCCTTCCCTGCCCCCAGCTGTCCAAAATTGTCTTCCAGAAAACTGGTCCCTGCTACAAAAAACAGTTGGGGACTGCCACTGTAGACCACAGTCCCTCATGAGCATTTACGGCCTGTCTTTGCCACTCCTGCTTAGTTATTACCCTGCTTTCTCTGCCTCGTTTGTGTCCTGCCCTGGCAAATTTTTGTTCGAAGCCAGCAGCCACTCTTCCCTTGGGTCCCTCTGCTGTGTTCTGGAGGCACCTCATGTTGTCTGTATCCTTATTAATGAAAGCAACTTAAGGGCCTCTATATTGCAGGGTTGTAATTCCTTCTGAGGTTTTAGATTCCATTGCTTATTCTGATTAAAACTCAATATCAGAACAACCTGGGCTCCTGAGACCCTGTCTCTAAAAAATAAAAATTAAGGCCAGGCGCTGTGGCTCAGTCCTGTAATTCCAGCAGTCTGGGAGGCCAAGGCAGGTAGATTGCCTGAGCTCAGGAGGAGGAGACCAGCCTGAGCCTGAGTGAGACCCCATCTCTAAAAATAGCCTGGTTGTGACTGATGTGTGTAGCCCCAGCTACTAGGGAGGCTGAGGGAGGAGGATCTCTGGAGCCTAGGAGTTTGAGGTTCCTGTGAGCTGTGACTCCAGGGCACTCTACCCAGGGCAACAAACTGAGACTCTGTCTAAATAAATAAATTTATCAATTTAATTAAATAAAAATCGTCTAGGTGTGGTGGCAGGTGCCTGTAGTTCCAGCCACTCAGGAGACTGAGGCTGAAGGATTACTTGAGCACAGGAGCTCAAAGTGACAGTGAGCTGTGATGGTGGCCCTGTACTCCTTCCTGGGTGAGAGAGTGAGACTCTGTTTCAAAAACAAAACAAACAAAATCTCACTCTAAAATCAAGGCAACTTTTAAAAAATACAGCCAGTTTTCATTGTGTTACATATTTCATACATTATTTTTACCAAATGAATAGAAGTTTCAACTAAATCTTTTTCACATTTAAAACATTGTATGGACAAGAAACATTTACATCAATAAACCTAGTGTTAGGCTAAATTAATTTATACAGTGAGTTATTTAATATTAATTTGCCCTAAATTCTACATAAAATACAGAATTTATCCCTCCATGGCATCAGATACACATATGTTAATAGATTTTACTAAATAAGCAATAGTTGGTTTTACTCAGGTCCAAGGTACATTTTACTTCTTTTATTCTTTTTATTATTTTTATAAATGATAATGCTAATTATATAGTTTCTAATTATTATAAAGTACATTTTTAGAAAAGCATTCATAAATTTTTAACAATGCTTTTAACAAAAAATCCTCTTATGGAAACTAATAGACGTAATTAACACTTAAAAGTGGTTGTGAAATAAAATTTATGAGAAAAGATAGAAATAAGAGTAGTTTCAAAGCCATATTCAGAAAATTATCTGAATATCATTAGAATAAATGTTTTTGATAGTAACAAAAAGATAGAAAGGAAACAATAATCTATTTTTTAAAATGCTACTAAAGGAAAATAACAGTATTACCATAATATCCCTCAGAAGATTTGAATTCATATGTCCTTTGAAATTTCAAGAAAAAATTACTCAAATAGTGTCTATTATCATGTTGTCTTGAATTTGATGAGGCAATTTTGGTTCTTACTACAGAAAGAATATTTTCAAGTATATTAACACCACTGTCTTATGATAAGGGGATATGAGGATATGATTACCCTCCCACTTTTATGTATTTTCTGTTTTTTGTTAAAATAGTTAGGCAAGAGAAAAGAGGCACTTTTCTTAAGTGCTGAAACAGTGCCATCCAGTTCTTTGTTTCAGGGATGTGAAGATACAGGGATGTAATAGCAACATACCAGCTGAGCATATAAAAGACTTTTGAGAAGCAAAGTTCAAATAATAATATTTACAAAGGCTTAACTAGAAAAATTAAAAAATATTCTCCCCTCAATGTTTTGGACAATTGGCTCTAGAGATCTGATCCATCTAGTTTGAGAATACAGCAAAAATAGTCACAATCACATGTTAGGGTTGACTTTTTACCTAATTTCTCTTCTAAGAGTCTCAAAATATTCTCTTTCATAATTTAGTTATTTATTTAATAGGGTAGCTTGCAAGAAGGTAATTAGTTATGATCCATGATATGTGAAGTTTTACTTTCAAATGTTAATATTTAAGCTGATTTAAGACAACAGACTAAAATGGTAAATAAAGCATTAACTCCCACTTACAATTTTTCTCCACAGATGTCAAACTATAAGTATCTAGCATCCTGATAGGTCGTCCATTAAATTAAAACGGTTATTTTTCAAAGCACAGAAACATATGAAAACTGAAACAGTGTACTTTCTTAAGTGGGTATTTAATACCACCTCCGGAATGAAATCCTGTGTTGGTGTGGACAAAAAGACCTGTGGATCTATTTCAAGAAAGTAAACAGAGAAAAAATTAACTTTTAAGTCAATGTTTCAAAAGTTGTTTCCTTTGCACACACAGAAATTACTAAAATATTGAGAGCATAAAATTACATTAAAGTGTAAGTGTCAGATTATACACTGATGTGAAATAAGGAAATACTGTGTTACTGATCAATTTCTGTAGTTTCGCATTAGGTGCAAAATTGTCTCTGTGTAAATAGAGTAGAGTCAAATTAGCTGAGGAGCTAATCCTCCTCATAGTCTGTAAGATTTAGAAGAATACATGCATAGACTCACTGTTCAGCGCAAAGCACTGCCAGCACAAACCTGGCACCAGGCAGTCCGGGAGTTCATTCAAGCTATTGCAACAGAGGAGAGAAGCCAGGCTGTGGCTCAGGCTGAGCTGAACACTGCTAAGGTAAAGGCAGAAATTTTAAAAAGCTGGAGTGCAAACTAACTTGGATCGAGGTGCACTGGGAAGTCAGGCACTTACCCCAGCAGAAGCCTGGAGACAGGGCTCCTCTCTTGATCCTGCATCTCCTTTACAGAGACAGCAGCACTGTGCTGTTAGCTGGCAAGAGGCTTTTTAAAAGATTGACATTTCTAAGGGACAGGGAAAGCATTTACAATGATAACTTTTCTAAGATAAATGTTCTAAGAAGAAAGAAGTCAGGCCATCGCTGGGAAAAAGCCTGTCTGAAATTTTGTCAGAGGCCAGGGAGAACTTCGGGCCCTCTGGGTCAGGCCATGGGGACATTCAGTCCCTGTGGGTCAGCACGCGCATGTGCCCGTGGTCAGGCCATGGGGACATTCGGTCCCTCTGGGTCAGCACGTGTGAGTGCCCATGGTCAGGCCATGGGGACACTCAGTTCCTCTGGGTCAGCATGCGCACGTGCCCCTGGTCAGGCCATGGGGACATTCGGTCCCTCTGGGTCAGCACACACACATGCTCATTTTCAGGGACATCATACTGATGAGCACAACGGCAGGGTCTAGATGCTATATTCTCATAATCTTATTGATTAATTGGTATTTAATTGTCAAGTCAACTACATACTCTCATCACTATCATTATTTCCACGTTAAAATGAGGAGCCTAGAAATTGGATACTTTCTGTAACTTCTAGAAAAGCATCAGTCCATAAATTGAAACACACACAGCTTGACTTCCAATCCCAACTCTTTATCAATTGGGTGCTAGGAAAAGTGCCTTTAACTCAAGGGCATTTACCTATTTTTGTAAATCTCGGTGGTTCCACGGCCCCTTTCCTTACGGGAAGTAACGGAGAACAAAACCCAGACTGTTTCTACTGAGCCTCAGCATTTTGCACGGCTCTGAGAGAAGCATTTTTCCCTCCAGTGTGGCAGCTGGAGACCATTTATCCTCACTCACAGGGAGGCCTTTGTCCCCTCTGCTCTCTGGTGTGCATGCAGGGCTGACGTACATAAAGACAGAAAAGTAAGGCTCTTCTTTCCCTTCACAGAGCTGAGGCTGGAGGGCATCACAGGAGCACAGGCCTGGACTGCACAGAACCCCACAACCTCAAACCCAGTGAGTTCATGAGATTAACCAGGACAATGAGGAATGAGCCCCACGTGGCGTGTCACTTCACAGTCCCACAGCCCCTTCTAGAACCTCTCTGCTGAAGTAAAATAAATAGGTTGCTCATAGAACCAATGCAAAGTCTTTGTCGCTTTATTAAATTTCAAAGCTAAAACGGTCATTTCCATCCTTCCTTCTCATAGCCAGTGGAGCTCTTTGAGCGTCGCCCAGCGTGGGACGATAAAAAGGGCTGGGCTTCAGTGGGAGCAGGTGTGCAAGAGAAAGAATTCACCCAGCATCTGTCCTTTTGCTCAGCTTTGCACCACATAGAGGTCATGACTCGAAGCTTAATTCTGGCTCAGCCAATGAACACAAGTGAGAAATTAGACAATGGGAAAAGAGAGAAGCCAAGGGATTCCTTTGTTCTTTCTTCCCATAGGTAGATCGTCAATGGCTGTATCTCCTGAACAGAATGAAAGTAGCAGGTGGAAGAAGACTGTGCCCATGTACTACATGTATTGGCACCAACGTGGAGTACAGAGAGCACAGAGGCCTCAGACAAAGACTGGGAAAGCAAGCAGAAGATTCCCCAGAAAACACTGGTATGGAACAGATAAAAAATGTTTAACCATATATTTCACAGTAAGTTTTATTTTTGGGGGTTTTTTTTAGGTAAAGGAATTATTTGTGTAAAGAAAGAGCCCAACACAGTGATATATAGAGTGTGAGTTCAAGGAAGAGATGGAGAGACATCAGCAGGAGAAAAACAGGAAAGAACAAAGCTCAGAAATAAAAGGTGACACATGAGAACACCATGGGTATTGTAATGAACACTCTTTTTGAAGCTGAAGCTTAAAATGTATCCAAGAAAAAATAAAGCATCATGAAAAAAAGTGAAGTTGGATTTCACTAACATTTCTGGACTTCAGAGATAAAGAGTCCTTGGCTTCGCCCAACAGAAAGAAGAAGTTACCCATAAGAAGGAACGTTACCTGCGTTCTGTATCGTTCTCCCCGGGAACATTAAATTTTAGAAGCCATAGTACGAATATCCATAAATTGTCAAGAAAAGAAAAGGATAACCAAAATTTTATGATCATCCAAAGTGGCATTGGAGTATATTGAGAACAGAAAACATTCTCAAATATCAATACCAATGAACCTTTTCTGAAATATTGCTAAAGGATACATTGCAGCCTATTAAGGCGTGTATGGGAACAACCACTGTAGAAAGATTGATGCTGAGTTTAGCTATTATAGTAAGAGAACAGAATGTAAGTGTTACGAAGTCTACCAGGGTCTTTATTATATGAATATTAATATTCAGAGCTAGTAAGGAGAGAGAAGCTCAGAGTGTACACACTTGTACACTATCTTATTTTCACCATAGGGGAATAATAAAGTCATCAAATACTAGAGTGTAAGAATATTTAAAATACAAAAGTTTAATAAATTTATTTATTTAATCAGTTTATTTCCTCATGATGTGGAAGGGAAGCTCAAGCCAAGCACATACATATTTGCTTATTCTTATGCTTTTTAATAAATTTAACACAAACTCATTTTTTTAATTTTATGTTAAAGGCTTGTTCTAAGTTCTTATAGAAAACAAGTGAGTCAGATACATAAATCACCTGAAAATAACAGAAATTCCACCAATAGGCCACAGGAAAAAAAAAAATAGGATTTGCATAGGATCATACTTGTATTTTAAATAGCTATGTGAATCATATAGTATTCAATAAATGCCAGGATGTTGGACCTATCGATTAAATTCAGTTGGATTAAAGAAAAATCAGTTGTATTGAATTAATTCAGATGGATTAAAGTGAGATACTATTTTTACCTATTTAGATTTGCCACGACTAAAAGGTTTAAAAGGAAAGGGAGTGGAGGAAGGAGCTAGGGCACTGGCATTGTCAAAGGGCTGGTGAGAGTGTAAACTGGTGACAACTACAGAGTACAAGTCAGGAATTTATGTCCTTGTATGTTAAAAACACACACACAACAAGCCAGTGACAATTCTTCAAGAACATATTCCACCTATGAGCAATGCAGTCTGCACTATTACCTTCGTTATTTTTCTAATAGCAAGAAATTAAAACAAACCTAGATTTCTATCAATATGAAAGAGTTAAATAATTCATAATGTCAAATGCTGACTCCCCAAAAATACTACCAAAATGGCCCATTGATTGAGTTAAACTAAGTCTATCAAATCTACAGCGTCATTTTGAAGAAATCTCTGTAAAGTTTCAGAAGGGGAACATCAGAAGCACATTTACATATGTGTTACATACACATGTGTTTATACATAGATGTTGCATAGGAGATATATGATTTGGAAGCTTTGGCTCAAGTTATTTAAGGCAGGTAGTTTAATGACAGGATATAACTGGGACTGCGCAAAATCAAGGCAGAAAGAAAGGGGACTCAAAGTAAACTAAACCACAGATGAGTTAATAATTCTTCAGTTATATTTGCCTAGATGAGCAACATTATTTCAAATAAGTTGGTTTTTTTGAAATTTTCTAATGTATTGGTACTTCAATAGCTTTACTGGGTAAGAACCATCTACACTAAGTAGCAAAGTAGTATTAACAAAAGTTAGCAGGGCACAGAGGCTCACACCTGTAATCCCACCACCCTCGGAGGTCGCGGGGGAGGATCCCTTGACCTCACGAGTTCAAGATCAGTCTGAGCAAGAGTGAGACCTCCATCTCTCTCTACTAAAAAACATAAAAATATACCAGGCATCATGGCAGGCACCTGTAATCCCAGCTACTTGGGACACTGAAGCAGAAGAATGGCTTGAGTACAGGAGTTTGAGGTTGCTGTGAGTTATGAAGCCATAGCTCAGGGCAACAGAGTGAGACTCTGTCTTAAAAAAAAAAAAAAAAAAAAGTCTTCTCCGTTCTCAGTCACCAATTTGGAGTTAACTTCAGCCCTCCATGGACCTGCTCAGCCCAGATCAATCCTGCTACTGTGATCTTGTTGTCACACATAAAGTTGCTTCAACCTCTATCCAAATCATACTTTATTTTCTTAATAGATTATTAATTTTGGATCATTTGCTGGGACTAGTATCTGAATGAGCACATTGAGGATTTTGGAATTCAGACATTTAAGGACTACAAAAAAACAATGACTAAGATAAAAATTATGAAGAGAGTTTATGTTCTACTTATAACTCAGGAGCCAAGAATGCACACATTAAACCCAGAAAATAGATTTCATGTCCAATCCAAAACATCTGAAGAAGCAGCAGAGCAAGTATGTATGACACCCTTGAAACCATCACCTTGATGCACAGAAGAACCAGCAATGGGCATTTTAGCCAAATTACTTGATCCCGTAAGTTTTGCATTTGTTTCCTGGACCACTTAGTAGATTTCCTAGATGATTAACATTAAGGGAAAGTATTGCGTTGTTGTAAGTACCATGTTTCTTTCTTTTCTTGCTCCCCCCAAGGTGGTACAAGTTTCATCATAAGAGGTCCATATTCTCTCTCTGGAAGGTTTGGTTTAAGCCACTGTCCCAGGAACTTACTGCATGAAGACTTCTGTGGCCTTCTATAAAGTGTGAAAAGAAGTAGCACAAGAATGGAAGAAAGCAGCCCTAAATTTCCCATCAGACCTTAAAAAAAAAAGGTCAAGTTTTCATTCTTCTTGAATTAATTTATTTAATGCTTTATTTTCTCATTAGGGGAAACTGGTAGATCAAAATCAGCCCCAGGGGAATCCTAGGTATTATCCTGAAGGCACTTATCTTTTTATCAAAATAATTATTTCTCCAGGTTTCGCATAGGAGCCAATGATTTTTTTTTTTTTTCACATCTGTATTAAGGTTGTGACAGACTCTAAGGAGCTCTCAGCGAGGTGCTAACACCTTTGTGTGATTCTCTCCCATTACATATGCCAGGACCAGCACCCACTTCTGCATGACAGACGGCTGCAGAAGCAATGCTTCCCCTGTGATCTCATTATGCTAGAAAAGACTCTGTCTAGGCACAGGGGATCTAAAGACTCCCTTTTCAAGCCTAACGAAGTAAGTAGCCATGCTGAAAGAATCAGTTTAGTAAGGAAATGTGGGCAGCTCCTAGGAACATCAGGTGGCCTCTGGGACCTAAAAGTGAGAACCAGCAGAAGAGCCAGGAACCGCCATCATCAACCTCAAGGACATGCTTCCCCCAGCAACCGTAACCAGCCAAGAACCTAATACAGGCTGGCCAGCGGCAGCACTCTAGCCCACCTGGAATCCTGTTCAGTGAAACTTGGAGATAACAAATGTGCAGTGTAGGGCGGCGCCTGTGGCTCAAAGGAGTAGGGCACCAGCCCCATATACTGGAGGTGGCAGGTTCAGGCCCAGCACCGGCCAAAAACTGCAGGAAAAAAAAAAGAAATACATAATGTGCAATGTACATTGTTAAGCCTTAGGAATGTGTTATGCAGTATAACAAGAAGCTAATCAGTGCAGAGGTTCATGTACAAGCTAATAAGCCTAGGGAAGATTTGTGTACATCTTGAAAGTGAGCGTGTGTGACACCCTTGAAACCATCCCCTTGATCCATCACCCCAAATGTCTCCTGGTGACCTTAAAAATGTCTTCTACACTCTCTGCTGTCCCGCCCCCCATTCCCCAGCCCATCCTCAAGCAAGTCTTCAATTGGGTACTCTGACCACAGAGTAGTTTTTGTTGTCTTGGATATCACATGAATTGGGTCACACAAAATGTGCTTTTTTTAATCTGGCTTCTTTTCATTCTACATAATTATTTTTAGAGGGCCCGTGTTGTTACATACACGAGTTCTTCATTCCATTTTAGTGTGGATAATATTCCACTGGCTGACTGCACCAAAATGTATTCAGTTGTACAACTACTGATGGTTAGGTTGACAGTTTGGAGCTCTTACAAGTAAAGCCAAAATGATATTTGTAGGAAAAATATGCTTTCATTTCCCTTTAGTATTGGTTGTGTTATATGGTAGGTAAAATGTTTAATTTTTTAAAAGAAAATTTGCAACACTTTTCTTCCCTCCCTCCCTTCCTTCCTTCCTTCCTTCCTTTTTTTGTTTGAGACAGAGTCTCTCTCTGTCACCCAGGCTAGAGTGCCCTGGCATCATAGCTCACAACAACTTCATAGTCTTTGGCTGAAGTGACCCTCTTGTCTCAGCCTCCCATGTAGCTGAGACTAAAGACCTGCACCACCACCCCGGGCTAATTTTTCTATTTTGAGTAGAGAAGGTGTCTCACTCTTGCTCAGGCTGGTCTTGAACTCCTGAGCTCATGCAATCCACCTGCCTCAGCCACACAGAGTGCTGGCATTACAGGTGTGAGCCACATTGCCAGGCCTGCTTTTCAAGGTAATTTTGCCATTTTATATCCCACCAGTTGTCTATGAAAGTTCCAGTTCCTCCACATCATTGCCAACACTTGGCACAATCAGATATTTTTGTTTTAACCTTCCTAATACCTGGATAGTGCACATCTCACAATTGGAATTTACATGTATGTCCTTAACTCTGTGAGCATCTGTTCATGGGCTCACTGGCTCTCTGTGTTGTTGTTTTTTTTTTGGTCAAGTATCTGTTTAGATCTTTGGCCCACTTTGAAAATTTGGTTATTTATCTTCTTTATTGAGTTTTAAGAGTGTTTTACATATTCTGGATACAAGTTCTTTATCAATTAAGTAATTTTAAATTTTTTCCACTTGGTATCTCACCTATTCATTCTTTCTCAAAAGGCAGAAATTCTTAAATGTGACCCAGTCCAGTTTATTAATTTTCTTTTATGGGTTACATTTTGGTATTGTACCTAAGAATTATTTGCCTAACTTAAGGTCTCAAAGTTTTTCTTCCATGTTTTCATCTAGTTTTATAACTTTGTGTTGTATATGTGGGGCTAATCATGCAGGTTGAGTTAATTTTGGAATATAGTATAAGGAATGGGCAAAAGTTCTTCTTTTCTTTTTGCAGTTGTTTATCCAATTTTTCTAGAACTGTTTTTGAAATTACTCTAATGTTTACCATCACCACATCGGTCACTCCAAATGTCTCCTTGTGACCTTGAAGAGCTCTCTCTGCACCATAACTTTTAATGTTTAAAAAAAGTCAACTCACTATATACTGTGTGTAGCTATTTCTGAGTTCTCCGTTCTGTTCTATTTACCTGTCTTTACACCAATACTGTGGTGATTGTGGTAGTTTTATAACAAGTCCTGAAATCAGGTTTTGAGTACCAAAAATAAAACAGCCTCCTTATATTTTGATTAATATTTCTTTTAATCTCTAGGTCAATTAGGCAAGAATTGACACATTCTTAAGTACACCAAGCCTTGAATATTGTATAATTCTCAATTTATTTTTTATTCTGTCAACAATGTTTTGCTGTTTTCTGTGTCCAAGTCTTGCGTACTTTGTGTCCTATTTCTTAATATTTCTATTATAAATAGTACTGCTTTTTAAAATCATATTAAATTCAATACCAAGGACTGAGGGCAGCCCAATGTTTTGCTTTTATCCAAAACATTTTTATTGGATAAATAATTTGTGTTAAGATTTAAAAACTATATTTGACATTAGTGCTCACATGCCAAGAAGTAGCATTTCATATATTATTAATAAAATAATCAAGCAGATGTAGCAAAGACATGTATCATAATCCTTACCTGCTATGTCTCCTTAGAGATTATCTTTATGATTGTTTTACTTTCATTTAGAAACCATGTTTCTTGTGCTGTCATTGGGTGTCATGTCCTACAAATTAATCACACCAAGTTGTTTGCTAATAACATTAAAGTATTCTAAACATTTATTGGTTTTCTATTTGTAGGTTCAATTAACAAATGTAAAAAGATTGTTGAACTCTCCAAATACATTTCTGTCAGTTTTTGTTTCATTTAATTATAGTTATTGTTATTATGTTACTATTCATTTAGAATTTTTATTCCTTCTGGGATTTGACTTATAGTTCTTGACTTATGGTCTATTTTTTTATTATTATTAAATCATAGCTGCATACATTAATATGATCATGGGCATCATACATAGCTTCATAGACCATTTGACACATTTTCATCCCACTAGTCAACATAGCCTTCCTGGCATTTTCCTAGTTACCGTAGCATGACATTTACATTTCACATTTGCTGAGTTTCACCCTTACCCTTGTAAGATGCCCCGTAGGTGTGATTCC
>CAUYPK010026816.1:0-44418 GCA_963574355.1 Loris lydekkerianus
GGTTACGTTTTTTACCCGGTATTTTGTAGGCTGAGGAAATAAATTTAATTAAGCCCAATTTTTTGTGTTTTTTGTGTTACAACAGAACTTACCTAGGGCAACTTAGTTAAAATCTGTCTAAAAAAAAAAAAAAAAAAAAAATATATATATATATATATATATATGCACATATATATATATAGATGTCACCTGGGAGAACCAATGTCACATCTGAAGCAAAAAAAATAGAAAGGGAACTTATATGCCGCTATGTATCTTTTTGCACACTTTGAATTTCTCATTTTTTAGTGAAAGTTTATTATTAATGAAATAATACTTGGAAAAGGCAGAGATATGAATCTTGCAATGGCAAAAATAATTTCCCACTTTCTATTAATTACTTAATTGTTTTATTCATTTGGGTTGATGTCTTCTGCCATCCTGTAGCCTCTTCAAAAGGGGACTCTTTATTTGTGCTTATCAACTTTATTCTTATGTACATGTATTTTCATCATATATAAATGTGTTACACATATCTAAACAACTCTAGATTAATCAGTTTTAGGTGTGTCCTTAACTAAATAAAAGTAGCAAATATAAATGATTATTACAAAAGTACTGCTTTACTTTATGAGGTTTTTTTTTAATATATTGAACTTCCCAACAGTATTTATCCATCTTTCAATCCACTTATTCCTTAAGCATAACTTGAAAATCTGTTATGTAGTAGACATAGTCAATTACCTCTCAGAACCATTCCGTCCTTAAAACTTAATATTTACCTGCCCAGTCTGAGCAAGTTGAGAGATTTTAAATTATTATATTAGAACTTGATCTCAAGTAAAGCTCTGCCTCTCTCCTTTCAAACAAAAGGTAGGTAATTGTAAAAGAGAACCTTTCACTGCCATTTTGAACATTTATAGCAGTCTTTTTTTTTTTTCTTAATCACAGCTTTGTCAACTGTTTGACATTGGCAACCCATATAATATTTATCAGCTGTGTAATACTGGCAAGCTGATAGTTACTCTCACTGTGTCTCAATTTCCTCATCTATAAAATAAGAATATAAATAGTGCCTTTCCTCGTAAAGCTGTTACGAGTGTGAAATGAGATAGTACCTGTAAAACGCTCAAAAGAATATCTGGCACAGAGAAAGTATTCAATAACATCTGTAATTCTCATTTCCAGAAATATGGTGGGCAAGATACCCCAAAGGGCTTTCCAGCTACAAAATAACTTTATGTTGCCTAAGACTTTTTAGGTAGCACTTATAGGAGATAAGGAAAAAGAAAAAGAAGAACAACAAAAAAGAGACTTTAAACTGAAAGAGTAGCAGTGAGCAGTAAACTCAGACAAAATGCATGGTGGCCCAAGGTTCCTAGCTTTGAACAGAAAAAATGTTTTAAAAAAAAAAGTTTCTGAAGGACCACATCTTGAATTTAGTCCCCCAGACTTTCTCAGATTAAAGTGAACCAAAAGTGGGCACGTTGGCTTGCACCTGTAATCCTAGCACTCTGGGAGACTGAGATGGGTGGATAGCTTGAGCTCACGAGTTCGAGACCAGCCTGAGCCAGAGCGAGACCCTCGTCTATACTAAAAACAGAAAAACGGAGGCAAGAGGATCTCTTGAACCCAAGAGTTGGAGGTTTCTGTGAGCTATGATGATGCTATGGCATTCTACCCAGGGTAACAGGTTAAGACTCTTGTCTCAAAAAAATAAATAAATAAATAAATAAAGTTAACCAAAATTGAACCCATAATAAATGTCATCAAAATCAAAAAGAAACAAACCATCATGGGTAAAGGCTAGCAGGAATCTAGCAGGAACTACAAAGTCCAGATTTAGAATCTTAAGGATTTCAGATTTTAAAATATACAAAGTACATATGGTATGCTTAAAGAAATAAAAAATGGAATCACCAAATGGAGCAAGCGATAAGAGACAATCAAAAATGATCAGGCAGTTTTGAAAAAGAACCAAGTAGAACTTTTAGAAATGAAAATTATAATTGTTGCTATAACAAGGTTAACAGATGGGACATACAGTAGATTGGATACAGCTAAAGAAAGTATCCATGAACTAAAAAATAGAACCAAAAAAAAAAAAAAAATGATCCAGGCCGCAACATTTTAAGAGGAAATAAAATCCATGAACAAGAGATCAAATGATATAGAAGATAAAAATAAATATCTAATCAAAGTCCCCAAAGAAAGAGTGAAGAGAATGAAGGGGAGGCAATATTGAAAGAGAAAATGAATATGAATTTTTGGAACTGATAGAAAAAGCCATTCCATGGATATAGGAAGCATAATACGTACATATTCAGCAGGATGAAAAAAGTGTACCTAGACAAATCATTCCTTCCTATACAAGAAAGCCATTTAGACTGATTTTGACCTCTTCAAAGCAATAATGTTAGTCAGAACAAATAGAATACAGTTGACAATTTTTTTTTTTTTTTGAGACAAATTCATGAGCCACTGTGCCCAGCCTAGTTCACAAACAGTTTTAAATTGCTAAGAGAAAAATAATTATCAGTTTATTTGTGGCTCCATGCCTATAGCTCAGCAGCTAGGGCGCCAGCCACATGCATTGGAGCTGGCAGGTTTGAATCCAGCCCAGGCCTGCCAAACAACAATAACAACTACAACATATATATATATATAAAACAACTACAACATATATATATAGCTGGACATTGTGGTGGGTGCCTGTAGTCCCTGCTACTTGGGAGGCTGAGGCAAGAGAATAACTTAAGCCCAAGAGTTTGAGGTTGCTGTGAGCTGTGACAGAGGGCAACATAGTGAGACTCTTGTCTCAAAAAAAAAAAAAAAAAAAAAAAAAAATTATTCTGTATCCAGGGCAGTGCCTGTGGCTCAAAGAAGTAACAGCCCCATATGCCAGAGGTGGCGGGTTCAAACCCAGCCCTGGCCAAAAACTGCAAAAAATAAAAAAAAATTTAAAAAAAAAAAAAAAAAAGGAATTCTGTATCCAGCAAAACTATTTTGCAAGAACAAGGACAAAACAAAGCCATTCTTAGATGTAAAAGCTAAGAATTGTTTTTTTAGCCAAGAAAAATTTTAACACCAAAAGCCTACACTAAAGGAATTCTAAAGGATGGATTTCAGAAATATTTCCCAAAGAAGGTTAAAAATGCCAGAAGAGAAGGTGTTTAGTCTAGTACAGGCATCCTCAAACTTTTTAAACAGGGGGCCAATTCACTGTCCCTCAGACCGTTGGAGGGCCGGACTATAGTTTAAAAAATATATATGAACAAATTCCTATGCACACTGCACATGTCTTCTTTTGAAGTAAAAAACAAAACTGGAACAAATACAATTCACATCGCTTCATGTGGCCCGCGGGCCGCAGTTTGAGGACACCTGGTCTAGTACCTGATAATTTATAAGGAAAAGACATATGTATTAGTTACAGTTCTGGAGGCTGGCAAGTTCAAGGTTGAAAAGCCATATCCGGTGAGGGCCTTAGTGGTCTGTCAAACTATGGAGGAAAGGCAGCTGGCTGCAAGCTCCCTTCTCTTCTTCTTCTCGTAAAGCTACCAGATGACCTTATCTAGAGAGCATGCACTCAGTCAGGGCAGCGAAATTAAGTCAGATTATGGCTCTATTCCCAGAACAATAGATGAAAGAAATAAAATCGGAGTCCAGCAGGAAATATTCCATGTGACTCAATACTTCCTCCCTTCTTGCTTGTCTGTGTTCTCCTCACAGTGGCTCTAAAATAGACTTGGCATTAGGTTTTGCATGACCAATACAATATATTCTGAGCTTTATTGAATTACCTGCTTAGCTTGACAAACTCAACTCTTAACGCCAATGTAAGAAACTCAAAATAAGCCCAGCTACTGGCCCTGCAAACTCCCGCCTGTATTACGATGTTAACCATGTACCAATCATTAGGCTACTTTAAACCCTCTCCCCAAAACCAATGTCTATCTACTTCTAAAGCTCGGACATGTAACAACATAACAGTGTCATTGAAAACTGGTTAAGATTTAGCCCTTCAGTGTTCTTCAAGGGAACACATACTTACTTTGGAAGATTTGCTGACAAATGGCTAGAATCCCTTAGGAGTTTACCTTGGCAAGACAAAAAGTCAAAAGCAAACAAAATTTGTAACAGACTCTGGAGACTGTATCTTTAGGTTTTTCTTTACCCCCTGACATTTGAGAAGCAGAATAGCGCTTAATTTTTACCATAGCAGAGTTGCTAAAAGTAGACTTTACAAACAGACCCTGTGGATCACAAATCCTAACCCCAGGCATGGCACCTGTAGCTCAGTGGCTAGGGCACCAGCCAAATACACCGGAGCTGGTGGCTTCAAATCCAGCCCAGGCCTGCTAAGCAACAATGACAACTACAACCAAAAAATAGCCGAGAGTTGTGGCGGGCACCTTTAGTCCCAGATACTTGGGAGGCTGAGGCAAGAGAATCGCTTAAGCCCAAGAGTTTGAGGTTGCTGTGAGCAGTGATGCCACAGCACTCTACCCAGGGCAACATAGTAGACTGTCCCAAGAAAAACAAATCCTAACTCCACCAGTTACCATGTGATCTTAACTAAGTCACTCAAACTGCCCAAGACTAAGTTTTCCCATCTGAAAAATGAGTTTATAACAAGGACCAAAAGGAGAAGAAATTACCACGAGGTGCAAACACTGAGTTGGTCAGTGAGTACTAAGTGGGCTGGCTGTTTAGGGAAGACTGATGAGTACGGTGACGTGCTACTGCTGGGATTCAAACACACACCTCTACAAAATTACAAATGTCTTCCAGGTTCACCTATGAAAGTTATACCTGTGCATGCTAAGTGCCTTTGTCAGAGTATATTCCTATCAAATTACTGTGTGCAGAGGCTGAGAGAATACCAGAATCAGGCAGGAAGTTGCTTACAATACATTTGTTGGGGCAGGCACAGTGGCTCACATCTAAAATTCTGGCACTTTGCAAGGCCAAGGTGGAAGGATCACTTGAGGCTAGGAGTTTGAGATGAGCCTGGACAACATAACAAGACTCTCAATGCTACAGTATATCTCAAAATTAACTGGGTAAAGGGGAGGCTGAGGCAGGAGGATTGCTTGAGCCCAGGAGTTCAAAGCTGCTATGATCATGCCTTTGCACTCCAGACTGGGTTACAGACTGAGGCCTTGTCTCTTAAAAAAAAAAATAAGTCCTGGGTGGTGGCCATTGCTCAGTGGTAGAGTGCCGGCCATATATACCCAGGCTGGTGGGTTCAAACCTGGCCCGAGCCTGCTAAACAACAGTGACAATTGCAACAGGGAAATGGCCCCGTGTTGTGGCGGGAGCCTGTAGTCCCAGCTGCTTGGTAGGCTGAGGCAAGAAAATCAGATAAGCCCAAGAATTGGAAGTTGCTATACGCTGTAACACTGTAGCACTCTACCCAGGGTGACAGTTTGAGACTCTGTCTTAAAAAAAAAAAAAGGCCTTTTTGGACTTTTTGTCATGCTCAGAAATGCAACATTTAAATTCATCATTCAAGTAATCATATACAGTATATATTGTTTAAATGTAAATGATATACCTATGATGCTTCTAAGGCTTTAGGTAAATGTATATGAAATTATCCACACCTTTAAGAATTTACTTTCTGGTGAAAAATAAAATTTACATGCATATAAGAAATTGATTAGCTGGGTGCCTGTAGTCCCAGCTACTCAGGAGGCTGAGGCAAGAGAATCACTTAAGCCCAGGAGTTGGAGGTTGCTGTGAGCTGTGTAATGCCATGGCACTCTACCCAGGGCCATAAAGTGAGACTCTGTCTCTACAAAAAAAAAAAGAAGAAAAGAAATTGAGAACGACATTTAGTGACATATTATGGACCGAGCTGTGAAAACACAGAGAAAGAAGAAATTAGTAAGGACTAGGATAATCAATTATTTCTTTGGAGGAAGTGATGGGTGAGGTGTGAACAGGGGAGAAAGAGGAAGTCAAAAGACAAGAAGGGGGTGGTGCCTGTGGCTCAGTGGGTAGGGCACCGGCCACATATATCAAGGGTGGCAGGTTCAAACCCAGCCCTGGCCAAACTCATGGCAGGTGCCTGTAGTCCCAGCTACTTGGGAGGCTGAGGCAAGAGACTCTCCTAAGCCCAGGAGTTGGAGGTTGCTGTGAGCTGTGACACCATGGCACTCTACTGAGGGCGATAAAGTGAGACTCTGTCTCTACAAAAAAAAAAAAAGACATGAAGGCTGGGCTCAGTGGCTCGCCTGTAATCCTAGCACTCTGGGGAGGCCAAGGCAGGTGGATAGCCTGAGCTCACAGGTTCAAGACCAGACTGAGCCAGAGCAAGACCTTATCTCTAAAAATAGCTGGATGTTGAATGGGCCTGTAGTCCCAGCTACTTGAAAGGCTGAGGCAAGAGAATCACTTAAGCCAAAGAGTCTGAGATTACTGTGAGCAGTGATGCCACGGCACTCTGCCCTGTGTGACAAAGTGGGACTCTGTCTCAAAAAACAAAAAAAGAAAATGTAAATTGATACATAAATGCTTATATTGGCATAATTGGGCTTTTTATTGAGATATATATATTTGTATATATTTATGGGGTGCATTTGGTATTTTGTTACAGGCATAGAATGTGTAATGATTAAGGTGGGGTGCTTGGGGGTATCTATCACCTTAAGTATTCATCATTTCTATGTATCGAGAACATTTCAAATCCCATCTTCTAGCTACTTTGAAATATACAATACGTTGTTCCTAACTACAGTCACTCTACTCTGCTACTGAATGTTAGAACTTATACCTTCTAACTGTACGTCTGTACCCACTGACCAGTTTCTGCTTGCCCCACATATCCACAAGCATCTTTCCCAGTTTCTGGTATCTATCATTCTACCCTCTGCCTCCATAAGATTAATCATTTTAGCTTCCACACTTGAACACAAACATTGAACATAAATGTTAGTCTTTTCCATTCCATATCTGCCCTCTTGTTGTCTTCTCACTCGTTGGCACCTTTGAAGCATACCAATCCTGCCTAGATCAGAGGCAGTTTTCCTTATTCTAATCTTAATTGGCATAAATCTTATTTTTCTCCTTCTCACTTTATTGGACAGAGGAAATAAAGTAATTTTTTTTTTTTTTTTGAGACAGAGTCTCAAGCTGTTACGCTGGGTAGAGTGACATGGTGTGTAGAGCGCTGTGATGTCACAGCTCACAGCAACCTCAAACTCCTGGGCTTACGTAATTATCTTGCTTCAGCCTCCCAAGTAGCTGGGACTACAGGTGCCCACCACAACGCCCAGCTGTTTTTTGATTATAGTTGTTGTTTGGCAGGGCCAGGCTGGATTCGAACCCATCAGCTCTGATGTATGTGGCTGGGGCCCTAGCCGCTGAGCTACAAGAGCCAAGCTGAAAAAAATTATATGAAGTTCCTTTTTTTTTCTGACACAGTCTCAGTTTGTCACCCCCTGTAGAGTGCTGTAGCATCGCAGCTCACAGACTCCTGGGCTCAAGTGATTCTCTTGCCTCAGCCTCCCAAGTAACTGAGATTACAGGTACCCACCACACTGCCTGGCTACTTTTAGAGGCAGGGTCTCGCTCTGGCCCAGGCTGGTCTTGAATGTGAGCTCAGATGATCCTCCTGCCTCAGCCTCCCAGAGTGCTGGGGATCTCACCCGGCCCTAATTTTACAAACTGCCATTCATACACATAATGGCTGTGAGTCTCCTTCATAATGTGAGTCATTTATGTGTTGTTTTTCTCAGCTGGATTAGATCTTCCTTGTACAGTCAACCCAGGAGGGAGGGAGGGAGGGAAGAAGGAGTGGGGATTTTCTCAATTCCCTTCAGGAAGGAAAAAAATCCAAAAATACTTTCCTAGGAACAAACAGTACTTTCAAATATCGAAAACATTTACTTCTATTGTCATAATTGGTTTTATCTGTGTTTCTGTTAATTTCAAAACAACCTTAAATTTATTGAAAAATAATATCTAACTTGTCTGACCTTTAAAGATGAAGAGTTTCATTACTGTGTCCTCACTTTAAAACAAAAATACTTCCTTCCTACCAAGATTCCCAGTGACACTACGATGTTAAATTATACTTCTGGGACAAAGTAGTAAAATTGTTAAAAGGGCTGCAGCTATAAGGGCACATATGTTTGCCAGGGAGCTGGCATCCGTCCAAATTAAATACTTGCAAACGGGCAGCAGCGGCATGCTTACATAACTTCTGAAATGTACTTAGGGAGAAGTTAATCACCATACAACATCGGAAAGCTGAAAAACATTGTACAAATACAGAAGTATGTGCACAGTTGAATTATGAATCAACAGTTTCAATATGTACATTAAAACTACCTAAAATTTACAAGAACTAAAAAACCTTAGGCAATGTTATTTGAAATCCAGGGGACACCTAGAGCATTATGACCCAGAATGTTACAAGTGCAAACATTTGTACAAAAGTTGTCTAATAGCCTAAGCACTGGGGAAACAGAATGCATCTAACTCACTGTATTTTATTACCCTTGGATGAACTTTATTATTTTTCTTATCTTACAAACTATTACACATTATCTCAGTGAGTTGTCTTTGATTACTATCTGCATGTCCTTATCTTCCACTGGTTATAAAATTCACTGAAACTGTCATCCTCACTCTCCACTGAAATAAACTTCCTAGGATCAAAAATTACCTTTGAGGCTCGGTGCCTGTAGTTCAAGCAGCTAGGGCACCAGCCATATACACCAGAGCTGGTGGGTTCAAATCCGGGCCCGCCATACAACAAAGACAACTATAACCAAAAAAAAAAATAGCCGGGCATTGTGGCAGGCGCCTGTAGTCCCAGCTCCTTGGGAGGCTGAGGCAAGAGGATCGCTTAAGCCCAAGAGTTTGAGGTTGCTGTGAGCTGTGATGCCATAGCACTCTACCCAGGGCGACAGTTTGAGACTCTGTCTCAAAAAAAAAAAAAATTACCTTCAATTGCTAAATGCATTGGATATTTTTCCAGTGTTCTTCTCCTTCTCATGTGAGAGCTGCTCTGCTTCCTCCATCTGGAAGTTTCCCCATCCCATACCTTCTAAGCCAACACCCTCCTCCTATGTCTTCCTCTGACCAGCAGACTGCTCCTATTCTACACATTCTCTTTTACTACACACCCAACCACTGGAATTAATCTAGTTCCTGCTCTCTTCAACTCCTATGCACATTTTATACCTCTTATTCAGATACCTCCTCTGAGTCCCAGACGTGCAGGTCAGCACCTTCATGCCATCTGCACATGGATGTTATTAATACAAAGGCACCTCAACTCAGCATGACCAACGCAGACCTCCTCCCCAGCTGGGCCTCTGTCTCTGTTCCCTAACTCAGTGATGGCTACCAGTTAGTTGTACAAACCCCAAATCCAGAGAAAGCCTCTCCCTCTACTTCTATATCTCATGGCCACAAATCTCATTGATTTTGCCTCTTTTAGATGAACCCACTTCTATCACTGTCACAACCTGTGTCTTTCATGGTCCACGGCAATCATCTTCTAACTCATCTCCTCCAGCAACTACCCTTGCCCTGATCCATTCTGTTCACCACATTGAAATTACTTTTAATATGTATTTTTAAATGCAATCTGACCTATCAACCGTTGCCTAAACCCTTCATTGGCCTCTGGTATCTCTTGCAATAAGGGAAAAGCCCTACAGGACACTCACTGTATCTATTCCTTTTCTCTCTGGCCGCATCTACTTCCACTGCCTCCTCCATTTCCGTCCATTCTTTGCCACAAGGTACCTGGTTCCTCCGCCCCTCTAGGTCTCTGCACAGGTCTTTCCCCTCCCCCTCTCTGCCTAGCTAATTCCTATTTAACCTTCAGACTCAGCTCAGATGCCACTTCCCTCAAGCTGCATTCTTGAAGCTAGATTTGTATCTCCACAGCAGTCTGCATTTTTCCTCTTTAGAAATTATATTCCTACTCATGCTAATTTGATTATTGACTCTGAGTAAGTAAACGTATAAGGCACCTCTTTTGCTTAGCATTTTATCCCTGATACTTTGAAGTCCTTGGTCCTCAATAGCTTATCACTCTTTTAAGATATTAGTGTATGCTAGCTCCACAGGCTACTGAGGCCATGCCCTGCTGGAATAGGACGAGGTAGGTTCTAGTGCCCCCAATTGATCTAGAAACCTAGAATGGCTTCCTTCTGTGTTTTGTACTTCAAAAAAGGGTTGAAGGAGGCTCAGCGCCTGTGGCTTAAGCAGCTAAGGTGCCAGCCACATACACCTGAGCTGGCCGGTTCAAATCCAGCCCAGGCCTGCCAAACAACAATGATAGCTGCAACAACAACAACAACAACAAAAAACAGCCAGGTGCCAGGCACCTGTAGTCCCAGCTACTTGGGAGGCTGAGGCAAAAGAATCACTTGAGCCCAGGAGTTGGAGGTTGCTGTGAGCTGTGATGCCACAACACTCTACCCAGGGCAACAGCTTGAGGGTCTGTCTCAAAAAAAAAAAAAAAAAAAAAAAGGGTTAAAGGCTGCAGGAGACCATTGTACACAGGCAGGAAGAAAAGACCCTCTAGAATAAATAATACAAGGGGAAAGTCTGCCCCACCACGCGAGAAGGCACTAATCACGTTACTTCTCGTATTGCACCTTAAAACACACCAGCTATGACCAGCTGAGAATGTTCATTAACTATTTCTCGTCTACTCTGTAGAGAGCACAGCAATCGATCCTATTCCCTCTTTCATTCAAAAGCACTTATTTAATGTTGATTTTGTGCAGAAAAAAAAAAAAAAAAAAAAAAAAAAAAAAAATATGTAAAGTGAGGGACCAGAAATGAATAAAAGCTATTGCTTATGGAGGGTCTACCATGTTCCACAACAGTAAATTGCAAATGGTGTTCACAAGCAACACTGCAACCATCTTATGAAGAGGCAAGTAGTCAATAAGCCACAATATAAAACCAAAGAGAATAAGCAGACTGTTATAATCCACATTATTACAGAGCCTTAACATAGTCCTACTGGAAAGCATTTGAAAGTTTATAAGGTCTTCTGAGTTTTAATTGAAATCTCCTCTTCCAGGGTTCTTAATTATTCACCAGGACATGAAACTAGTTATGGATGCCAAAGACCAAATATGTTGGGAAGACCGAGAGTTCTTATTCAAAGAATTGCTATCTGAGAGATACGTTTAGCCACTGAAAATTTGGGTGGGGTTCTAAAGTGAATTTTTCAAACCTGGTTATCCTATGGTGAAAAAATCCAAGAATTCTTCATCTGACTGTTGACCACGTACAAAGTGTTGTGGATACAAAGATGATAAAGTCCTAGACCTGCCTTCAAGGTTAGGTTATGGGGGAGACCCATTAAATCAAATAAGAGCCAGAAAGAGGTACTGGAAGTGGGTACAAAGAAGCCAGCCCTCTGCCTGTGGACAGAAGGTGGAAACAGTGTCAGCAATGACCTCAGTGGAGAGGTGATGATTAAAGTGGATCCTGAAAAGTGTATTCATCCAGCAGAAGGTTGAGCAAACAGTTAGCAAGTCCAGGCTTACATGGATCTCACAGTTGGGCAATGGGATCCATAAAAAGATTTTTTTAAAAAAAATTGGGTTTTTAAAGATGTGCATGAAATAGTCATAGCAAAAAAATAAAATAGTCATAGCAGCAGTGCCAAAAATAGCCAAAGAGTGGAAACAACCCAAGTGTCCATCAACTGATGAGTAGGTAGATAAACAAAATGTGGTCTATCCATTCAGTGGAATATTATTCAGTCATAAAAAGGAATGAATTCTGACAGTTGACACAACACAGACGAACACAAATGGTCATGTATTGTATATGTCTGTTTATATGAAATATCTTGAAGAGGCAAATGGAGAAGGACAGAAAGCAGATTAGTGATTGCTGGTGGGGGAAAGATAAGGTGTGACTTCTTAAGGGGTGATGAGCTTCCTGTTGGGGTGATGAATTTATTCTGGAACTAGATGGTGGGGTGGTGGTGAGAGTACTACAGCATTGAGAACACAATAAATGACACTGAATGCCACACGTCAAATGGCAAATTTTATGTCATATGTATGTTACCAAAAGTAAAAAAAATAAAAATTTTACAGTATAATAAATAGGCTTTACATCATAGAAGCAAAACAAAACCAAAAAAAAAATACAAAAATAAAAATTTCCCTCTCTACCTCAGTTCTCCATTCCCGCTGCAAAATAAAATATTATTGAAGTTTTTATTTTAATATTTCCTTCTAGAAATGTGTTTCATACATGAGTATAAGGATATACGACGTGCACGGCAAGGAGGAGATTTATGATCTTATGATGTACTTTTTCTTTCCATTTAGGCTGTTGGAGAAACTTGGGACCTTAAAATTTCTGTATTATTATATGTAAGCCTAGAAGAACTCACTTGAAATTATAATTACCTTGTGATTGCTTTAACCCTCAAGGATGTTTTTAATTCATGAATCAATAGCCCATTAATAAACTGAGATCTACACAGTTGAGTTTTTAGGTGGGAGTTCTGACAAAGGTTTATTCTGTCAAAAAAAAAATTGTTAAGGGCAATTGGTGGGACCACACCTACAGTGCATCTAACAAGGGTACATGTGAAATTTACCAAGTGTAGAATATAAATGTCTTAACACAATAACTAAGAAAATACTGTAAAGGCTATGTTAACCAGTTTGATGAAAATATTTCAAATTGTATATAAATCCAGAACATTGTACCCCATGATTGCATTAGTGTACACAGCTATGATTTAATTTATATATAGATATAGATATATAAATGAAATACAAAAGAAAAATTAAACAAATTAAAAACCTAATAATAAGGGCTGGGCAGAGTGGCTCATGCCTGTAATCCTGGCACTGTGGGAGGCCGAGGCAGGTGGATTGCTTGAGCTCAGGAGTTCAAAACCATCCTGAGCAAGAACAAGACTCCATCTCTAAAAATAGCTGGGCATTGTAGCGGCCACCTGTAGTCCCAGCTACTTGGGAGGCTGAGGCAAGAGGATCACTTGAGCCCATCAATTTGAGGTTGCTGTGAGCTATGATATGGTGGCACTCTACCCAGGGGGACAAAGTAAGACTCTGTCTCAAAAATAAATAAAATGAAAAATAATAAGATGAGAAAAAAAGAATACTGTGACCATAGTACATGGTTTCATGATGATACTAACCTGAACAAGGTCATGACAGGAAGAGAAAACATGAGGGATATAGATGGTAATGTGGTTTTAGGTAATAATGTATAAGTAACTAATTCATAGGAAGAAAACTGCATTTCACAAGTAGAAACACCGAATTCAACAATCAAAAAGGTTTTAAGGCTGGGCATGGTGACTCATGCCTGTGATCTCAGCACTTTGGGAGACCCAGGAGGATCACTCAAACCTAGGAGTTCAACACGAGCCTGAACAACATAGTAAGTCCCCATCGCTACACAAAAATTTTAAAAATTAGCCAGGCCGGGGCAGTGCCTGTGGCTCAGTGAGTAGGGCACCGGCCCCATATGCCAAGGGTGGCGGGTTCAAACCCAGCCCCGGCCAAACTGCAACAAAAAAATAGCCAGGCGTTGTGGCGGGCGCCTGTAGTCCCAGCTGCTCGGGAGGCTGAGGCAAGAGAATCACGTAAGCCCAAGAGTTAGAGGTTGCTGTGAGACATGTGACCTCATAGCACTCTACCCGAGGGCGGTAAAGTGAGACTCTGTCTCTACAAAAAAAAAAAAAAAAAAAAAATCAGCCAGGCCTGATGGTAGGTGCCTGTAGTCCTAGCTACTTGGGAGACTGAATGAAGGAGGAAATGGCTTGAGCCCAGGAATCTGAGGTTAGAGTGAGCTATCATCATACAGCTGCACGTCAGCCTGGGTGACAAGAGTGACACCGTGTCTCAAAAAAAAAACCAAAAAAGTTCTTGAAAAACAGGTATCAATTACAAGTTAAATTTAAGGAGGCTGAGGCAAGGTGATCTCTTGAACTCAAGAGATTAAAGTTACTATGAACTATGATGATACCATGGCACTCTACCCAGGGCACGAGACTCTGTCTCAAAATAACAATAATAACAGCAGTAACAAAATTTAAAAAAAATAAAGTTAACATAGGCCCGGCGCCCGTAGTTCAGTGCTTAGGGAGCCGGTCACATACACCGGAGCTGGCAGGTTCGGACCCAGCCTGGGCCTGCTAAACAACATTTACAACAAAAAAACAGCCAAGCATTGTAGTGGGAGTACAAGCATTGTAGTGGGATTCTCTTGCCCAAGGAGGCTGAGGCAAGAGAATCGCTTGTTTGAACTCGCTTGAACTCACTTAAGCCCAAGAGTTGGAGGTTGCTGTGAGCTGTGACACCAAGGCACTCTACCAAGGGTGACATAGTAAGACTCTGTCTTAAAAAATAAATAAATAAAATAAAGTTAAGATAATTTATTCTGTCAAGTCAATGCTACTGTGATTAAGTCCACTAACCATTGCTTTCTTTCACTAAGGAAAAGGATGAAGTTTTAGGAAAGGTAGGAGACAAGGCCAAAAGCATGCAGGAAACAAGATCTTTTGGGAGATGGTCAATATTTATCACTCAATTTTAGAAAATGTATCAGAAGAGATGAGTCGATTTTCACCTTTAGTCCTAGGAATTGAATTCTATTAACAATTTAGGTAAAGGAAGCAATTCTGCTGTATGACAGTCTCAAAACAGAGAGCTACACAGGGCTTTAGGACAGAGAAAAATCCTGCTGTTTATCATCATCATCTCAGCATGAGGATCAACACTCTGAGCTTCAGTTTCTTCATCTACAAAATAAGGAAGACAGTGTCACCCCATAAAGTAATCATGAGAATTACTGAGATAATTCCTGCAAAGCAGTCAGTATAGGGCTTAGTATATAACAATACTAAGACAATAAGTGTTGGTTTAGTATGTAACAATACTAAGCCAATACTGTTCAGTAAGTGTTCAGTATTACTATTGTCAATATGGTCGCTATCATCAATGTGCCTTGTGCTTGTGAGTTTATAACCCAGTGTCATGTGCAAGAAGCCAAGTGCAATGAATGAATATGAGTTACACACAAAATGTAGCCATTTTAAATCAGGTTATATAGCATTTTAATGCACAACTGCTAAATATAAGGGATGTATTACAAATATTTTAATTAACCAAACTTTTCAAATGTTTTAAATGTACCATACTTTAAAAAATTATTATCATATTTAAGGGACCAATTGAGAATTTACCTCGCACTTGGTTTTCTTAGTATCTTTAGACCCACCAGGAAAGAACATAACATTGTTCTTTTCCCTACAGGGGAAGCTAAATGTTAAGACCAGCCTGAACACAGCAATCTGTATGAATTGTTCTAGAACAAGTTAACAAGCTGTGCATGGAATGTGGAGAAACCACTGAGTTGCCCTTGGGAAGGCCTTTCCCAGCCTGGTCAGGGAAGGGAGGCACAGCAGACAGATGGCTAGGAGCAGCACCCATGTGACAGATCACAAGGCCAAAGGAACAAGGGCATCAGTGGACACAGTGGACTTAGCAGGGGTCATATCCATTTAAGAACTAGACCTCTGGAAGATCCCATTTCAAAAATGAAGGGAAATTCCAAGAGCACCCCAGTTTTATCTAGTTCCCAGCTACAGTCCCAAAACAAGAAAAGTCTCTGGGACATAATAAACAATCAACATTTGGGAAGCAATGAATGCTTGGACCACAGATGTCTCCAGGGATCTCCGGAAGGTGGAAGGAAAAGATAAGTCCCCACATGACTCATCCTGGATTTTCCAACAGTTATGGTAGGCAAGGCTCAAATTGGTTCTCTTAAAATCAGGGCAATGAAAAACGAAAGTGACATTATTAGCACGCAATTGAGTAAATAGATGTCTAGTATACTAATCACTGAAAGCATTTAAATAAAGTCCAGACAGGTACGTTATCAGATGAAATACTTCTATCCAAGAGGCAAGATCAGATGACACAGAGGTTTTTGACATTTTTGGGACACTCATCTATGAAAACTATGAATTCCTCCACAGAAAACTCCAAATGCAGACCTTGCAAGAATTGTGGGTGTGAGGGTGGAGCTAGGGTGTGGAGGTGGGGAGAGGGGAGTATAGATTAATGGATGACTCATAGAAGAAAAGCAGGATATGAAGACTTGGAAAGAATCTATTTCAATCAGGATGTAAAAACAAAACAAAAAATACCACTTACCAACTCTTTTGTAAAGTATGTGTGTATCTTCAGTCAGTTTTGTTAAATTCTGGTTTAAGCCTATTGATTTGATTAGTTTAAGAGTCACCATTTTTGCATTGTTTGGGGAAGCTTGGGATTGTAGGAAGGCTGTGAACTTGGGGTTATTTCCAGACTCTGCTTGACTTTTAGGGGTGCTGGGAAACAAGGTATAAAAATTGCTTTATTGACAAGGGCACCAAGCAATAATAAAGAAAAAGACCAAGAAAGAGTTGGCACAATTTCCATGAGAACGGAACCAGGAGGGGAACAGCAGGACAGAGAAGATGATTTTGGACATGGCTACAGGAGGAAAGGTGAGTATTCTACCAGGCATTCAAAGGCAGACAGCAATAAAGCAGGCAGGATCGAGAAAGAAAAGCTAAATGCTCAGGTTGTTGAAATGATAACTAGGATCTTTAAATCAAATCCAGAGAGTAAGTGCTAGAGAGGAAAGAGATCTGGGATTCAAATCACAATTTCATTCTTTCTTAGTTGTATCCAATTAGTTTGACTGAAAACAAAACCTCTTAACATAACCAGACTAGATTTAATCTACAGAACAATTTTTGAACGGCTATATTTTGTGACATAAAAATCACCCTCAGATGGCTGGGCACAGTGGCTCGTTCCTATCTGTAATCCTAGCACTCTGGGAGGCCAAGGCAGGTGGACTGCCTGAGCTCATAGGTTCGAGATCAGCCTGAGCAAGAGAAAGACCTCATCTCTTAAAAACTAGCCAGGCATTGTGGGGGTTTCCTGTAGTCCCAGCTTCTCAGGAGGTTGAGGCAACAGGCTCCCTTGAGCCCATGAGTTTGAGGTTGCTGTGAGCTATGACAACAAAGCACTCTACAGAGGGTGACAGATTGAGACTTTGTCTAAAAAAAAAAAAAATACAATCTTGTATTTTTTCTAAAGTACAATTATATTTTATTATAGAAACAAGCTCAGGAAAGATTAAGACAAATTCCGCAACAGTTGCTATAATTTTTCAGAGCATTTGTTCATTAAATATTTACTAAGCACCTATAATATTTGCAAGATCCTGTGCTTAGTAGAAATATTAGATATTTTCTATTTTCTTCTCTTATGTCATGTGAATAGGAGCTTACCATCAGTTAAAAAAAATATATAGAAGTCAGGCACATGGTCAGCAAATGTATCTAAGAAAAACAGATGATAAACAAGATATCTAAAGGAACAAGAGGTCACTTTGGAATAAAAAAGTGATAATGAAGATTTTGGAGATAGTATTTGAGGGGAGTTTTAGAAATGGCTTACATCAGCAAAATGGGACACAAGACAATCAGACATGACAAGCAGGCTCAAAATCAGCCCTAAAAAAAAAAAAAAGACAGTGTCTTGCTTGTTGCGTAGGCTGGAGTACAGTAGAGGGCAAAGTCATAGCTCACTACAGCCTTAAACTCCTAGGCTCAAACTCTCAAACTCTGTTCCTGCCTCAGACTCTCAAGTAGCTGGGACTACAGGTACATATCACCAAACCCAGCTTATTTTTCTTAATTTTTTATAGAGATAGGGTCTCTCTAATCTTGCCCAGGCTAGTCTCAAACTCCTGGGTTCAAGCAACCCCCTTGCCTTGGGCTTTCTCATGAATGTAAATTGATTTGAATTAAATAGTCTCTCATTGGGCTCCTAAATATCTCCAAAGCTAGATTATGAGTAAAGGCATGTGGGTCTGTATTTTATTGGTGACACAAAATAATTGTACTCCAGGCTTTGCTAAAAAGAACTATTCAGGCTCCTGCCCCCTGATGTTCCTCAAAACCTCCACTGAAAGAACTATTCTTAGGACAAGTGCCTGAAGGACATGCCACCCTCTGGCATCCTGAAATCTATTATACCTCCAGATCATTTCAGAGCAGCCAGCACCTGCATCCTGGACAACCTCCCTCTGATCTCTCACAGCGTCAGACCCCTTCTTTTGTCACATCTTTAGCTCCAGTTAAAAGGTACTCAAGACAGGCAATCCTATAAAACTCTACCTTGTGTAAGAAACTTGTTAAGCACAATTATAAGACACAGCGTCCATGGAAGAGAAATTCCAGTCTGAACTCCGCAACCTAGAACAGATATGCTCCTTTGGGACAATTGCTTTAGTACAGACATTGCCAACTAGGTAACAGACATATGCCTTTACCAGCTGACACCTAGTAGAAAAGTTAGAGGCCAGTAAAAGTGTAAGTCATTTTATAAAGCTTTTTTTTTTTTTGAGACAGTTTCTCACTATGTGGCCCTCAGTAGAGTGCCGTGGTGTTACAGCTCACAGCAACCTCAAACTCTTGGGCTTAAGCGATTCTCTTGCCTCAGCCTCCCAAGTAGCTGAGACTACAGGTGCCCACTACAATGCCCAGCTATTTTTTTGGTTGTAGTTGTCATTGTTTGGCAGGCCCAGGCTGGATTCGAACCTGCCAGCTCCGGTGTATGTGGCTAGTACCCTAGCCGCTGAGCTACACGTGCCGAGCCACTTTGTTCTTACGTTAACAACTGACCTTCTTCTCCCTTTAAATGTATAAAGGCATCACTATTTGCCAGTGCCCTTTGGAACTTTCTTAAATCCTTGCTAGAGAAGGGTAGGTTGTAAATAGATTGATTTACTGATTGGATTTACTGATTGGATTTCTGATTGGATTTCTCCTCTTACAAGTGAGGTAAGTCCATCTTTTTTTAATACCTAAATAATCAGATTAATGCCCGATGGGCAAATGGCCTTGCTACAGGCCTACAAGACATACTGCCCACCATCTCTGCATCTGTCAGAACCTCCTGGCACTCAGCCATGAGTCAGGTACACCAACACCCACACTGCCTCCCAGCCTGAGCACATCAGTCAGCACTGCCGAGGAATTCCAGTAATCCACAACCAGGGGCGGCAAAGTCCAGTCATGCCCAGCACTATTGATGGCAAGTCTTAAGGAAGGCAAATCACACTTTTAAAGAAACCCTTTGGAATTAGAAATATCTTTTACATATCACACATGTACATCTTTGTACTACATATGACATTCAACACACTTTAATGACCACCTACTTTGTGTTAAAACGGTAAGGCGAGGTTAAGGGGCCCTTAAGGACCATAGGGTACCAGCCCTTCCCTGAGAGAACACAGCAAGGATTCCTGGAGGGAGCACAGCCCATGGAGGGCAGACAGGCAGGGCTCCGAGGCTTGCCTTTGCCACGCCAAGTAACTCTGAGCCTCCATTTCCTCATTCGTCAAGCAGGAATGAAGAAGATGATGCCCCACCTAATCTCAGGATTACTGATGGACAGAGGATCTAGCAGTGTCTGACTTCGTAAGTATTACCTTCTCTCCAGTTCACCTCCCTTTTGCAGGGGATTGAGAGGTATTTGTCAGGGAGTGGGAACATTCTATAAAACTAAGTATAATAAAAGGCAAACATGAAATTACTTAGTGAAAGAAAAATAACAGCATATTATTTCATTTGCCTCACAACTCTATCAGGGTGCTGTGATTGTCCACATTCTATAAATGAGGGTTCCAAGGCCCAGATATGTTGGAAAATATGTCCAAGGAAGTGGCAGAGCTGGGATTTGAGTTTATGTAGTCTGACTCCAGAAGCCACACTTTTAACCATCTGAAAAGTACTGACTTAAAATATGTGAAAACTTTTACAGGAGAATGGAGAGGACAATGTATTTCAACTGAGGCGTGAGGTCCAGGAAAGCCTTTGAGAAAAAGAGGACATCAGAGGCAAGCGTTAAAGGAAGAGCAAGAGTTCACCCTGATAGAGGTGGAATGGAAAAGGAAATATAAGGCGGCCTATTGCAGATTGAGAGACTGACACCAACATCGTGACATGATGTGCTGGGAAACAGTGAGAAATTTTCAGGGAGAAACAACTCTTGGCTCACAGATACAACATGGTGTAAGCCAGTCATGATAATTATATATCCCCACTTGCCAGATAGAGGATTGAAGCAGGAGATAGGATTAAAGAACAGGTTAGGGCCACATATTGTCACGTCTAGAATGCCTTCCCGGGAACTATGAACGGTTATGAGAAGGAGATGCAGGATGCTACTTGTGCTCCAGGTGACTGCCAGCTACGGGAGGAAATATTAGAATGGGGGAGAGAAAACAGGAGCCTTCTGTGATATTTTAGCCAAGAGACAGTAAAGGGCATTCCCACAGATATCCCAGATGGAAATTGCCGGGGCTTAACTATTGATGTGGGTGCCCCAAAAGATGCTGATAGTTCTGGCCAATAAGGAAAAGGTGGGTAGTGCCTGTGGCTCAGTGGGTAGGGCACAGGCCCCATGTACCAAACGTGGAGGTTCAAACCCAGCCCCAGCCAAACTGCAACAAAAAAAATAGGCAGGCATTGTGGCGGGCACCTGTAGTTGCAGCTACTCAGGAGGTGGAGGCAAGAGAATCACTTAAGTCCAAGAGTTAGAGGTTGCTGTGAGCTCTGACACCACAGCACTCTACCGAGGGTGATAAAGTGAGACACTGTCTCAACAAAAAAAAAAAAAAAAAAGGGGAGAAGGCAGCTAGCAGTCCTTTGAAAAATATTCTTCAAAAAGCAGTGTGATAATAGGGATGCATTGGGCTGCAACGAACAGAATGCCCAACCCAGAGGTTTAGACAGGAGAGGCATTTCATTATCTCTTAAAGTCTGAAGATAGACACTTCCAGGAGCAGTTAAACTGCTCGATGGATATCAGACATTGAGTTAGTATCTCTGAAATCCTCTTATCCTTTTCCTCATAATCTCAAATGATAGCACCAACAACTCAGGTATCCTTTCTTCCCATGAGAGTATCCAGAAAGAAAGCACCTCTCTTTCCACATACTGGAAACTTCTGAGCAGATCACCTGTGTGCCAGAATGTTATCACAGGCCACTCTAAGCATCCAGGAAGCTGGGAAAGTAAGTCTCTGGTAAATGGAAAGAGAGTTACCATGACTGGTTCACAGCATAATGTATTCATGGGCTGAGTGTAACTACAGGCTGATCAAATTGAGGACGTGTTAATAATGAAAAGGCCACGGCTATTTAGTAGGGAACCAACAGTGTCTGCCATGAGCATCTTGAACAAAGTAATCAGCATTCCAGAAAATGAAAATTTGCAAGATGATCCTGTGATAAACAGGCCTAAGCACATCTTTCTGGTAAAAGCCAAGTTCCTCAACAGCAGCCTCAGAAGGGATGGCTTAGCCCAATTTCCCTCTCAGGACCAACAGGATATTCTGAATGCCTGAGCTTGGCCAGAAGATAAATCTTGATCCACCCATATAAAAGGAAGGGATGAAAAAGAACAGTAGGATTTGTGTTTCAGATTGAGAGAACTTACAGTGAAGCGGTCTCAGGTTAGATAGAACTCGCTCCATCTGGCAGTCTTGGGATTGCAGAACATTGGCTAATTCCCTTTCCCTGGGCTGCTTAATCCTTTTGTTTAACTCCTAATGAGTATGGCAATTACCACTTCCTTTAAGAAGTCATCCCATCACTGGCCAATGTGTGCCCCGTAATGGTATAAATGTACTATTTATACACACCTATCAATCACTCTTAATGAGTGCCTTCTAAGTCTACACACATAAGCCATCATTGAATTCTGCCGGCTTGATCTGCATAGCTACTGATTCTGTCCACCTCTCCCTGTCTCCACTGCTGGCAATAACTACTGGAGTCTATCAGACGTGTACTACATTCATATGTATACATAGTACATACATTCATTACTATACATATGTTATACTTATTAATCCACGTAATCATTTCAACAACCCTATGAGGTGGACCATAGTAATTATTTTATAAATAAATAAACTCAGAAATAGAAATGTTAAGTAACTTGATCAAACGCACATAGGTAAGGTGGTGCCTACAGCTCAGTGGGTAGGGAGCTGGCCACATACACCAAGGCTGGGGAGTTCGAACCCAGCCCGGGACAGCTAAGACAACAATGACAACTACAACAACAAAAAGCAGCCAGGTATTGTGGTGGGTGCCTGTAGTGCCATCTACTTGGGAGGCTGAGGCAAGAAAATCACTCAAGCCCGAGAGTTAGAGGTTGCTGTGACATGTGATGCCACAGCACTCTACCTAGGGCGACAGCTTGAGACTCTGTCTCAAAAAAAAAATGCACATAGGTAAAACAGAGGTACACTTATGAGTTCATATCTTAATTGATACATTACACTGCTTTGCTCATTTAAACCACATTCCATTTCACCTAACCTACTGCCAGAGTCTCCTATTTGACCTCCTTAGCTGCACTTAACTCCCTCCCAATGCATTCTTTATCCTGAAGCTATAATGACCTTTAAAAACTACAAAATATGATCATGGCACAATCCCTGCATCACCACTACCACTCCAACTGCCCAAATGTCCTCCGTGCTCTTGCTCTGCCTACCTGTTCAGCCTTACCTTGTGCTATCCTCCTCCTCAACCTCTGGACTCCAACTACCATATATACTTGAGTATAAGCCGAGTTTTTCGGCACAAATTTTGTGCCGAAATCAGCACAAATTTTGTGCCGAAAAAACTCGGCTTATACTCGAGTATATAGGTACCCTTTCATTCCTTTCTACCCCAGGATCTTTACACAGGCTGTTCACCCACCTAAAAGGTTTTTTCTATTTCCAATCCTGCCTGCCCTACCTATTTAACTTCTACTCATCCTTTAGATAACAATTCAAATGTCCCTTCATATGGGGAAAAGCCTTTCCTCCACCTCCAGACTAGTCCAAGTTCTGACAGGTCATCACAGATTCTGTTAATGTATCACTAAATTATTGATTCCACAAGGGCAGGGCAGAGTTTGCATGCTCCATTCATCATTTTATCTCCAGTGATGAACCCATGGTTAACTTAGGAGTAAGTCCACTTTTATTACTGGCTACAAGTCTTAGTTCTCTTGCTGACATGCAAGTTTCTGAAGGTCAAAGAGTGTGCCCGAGGGAAGCATCCAGCTATAAGAAAGAGAATATGACCTTTGGCCCACATTAAATTCTAGTCGTACCACAACCATACCAAATTGCCGATTTCTCAAGTTTCAACTTCCTTATCTGTAAATGGAAATAATGACATCATAAAGACCAAAAATGATACTGAAAACAATGAACTAGCATAACTAGGAGCAAATGCCCCTTAGATCTGTCTTCCCAGAGTCATCCTTCCATCCCAGTAGATCAATGACAGGAGCAGTGAAGACTCATAGCTGAGGTCCTGCAACCATCCTACACAGTTTGTCACAGGCCTGGCTTCTTTTTTCCACCATCTGGTGTACACAGGTGCCACCAAATGAAAACATGCAAAAATGCTACCACCAGGAGCAAGGGGTTAAGAATATGTCAGGGACCAAGACAAGGCAAGAGATAGAATGAACATGGTACTTTCTAAGTATCCATTAAGTGTCAAGCATTTTCATACATTATCACATTTAATACATAACAAAAGGAAATCTGATTCTACACATGAGGAAATGGAAACTCTGTGAGGTTAGGTTTCACCCATGGTCTCGGGACAGGGGAGAGATGGAGACTGGGGACCTGGACTCAGGTCTTTATTTCTCCATAGGACTTGCTTCTGTCACCTCAGTCTCCAAAATTATTCTCTTCCTCCCTCTTGCTTCTTGGTAAAAGTCCCATCTTTAAAGTCAATCTGACCCTGCCGTACTTTGTATGTAGGAAGAATCAGGCAATTTAGTTAGATTTGAGCACACAGTGTCAAATGAATTAAACACATTATATAGTCTTTACTTTAAAAAGCTACATGACACTTGGGTAGAAAAACTCTGAATGTTGCTCAATAACAGAATGTCAGCTAGAGGATTTCTTTTTATATTAACCTGATTTTAAATGAGGTTTAATTTACTGTATTAAAAGCAGTTAGTCATTATCATTCTCTGGACATAAATGAAGTTATCTATAACGAGGAAGGAGGCCTAGAGGAGGGGAAGACAGAGGAAGGTATGTTCCTTCTCTCTGAGATGCTGCCCCAGATCTAGGCTTGAAATGGAGAAATAAACTCCTGACACTTCATGCAACTGGTCCTATCCCAGAAACTACGTGCTACAGTTACTCAAAATGTAATCCACCCACATCTGTGTCTGAATTTCCTGGGATGCTTATGGAAACACGCACTTTCTGGGGCCCACTCTAGACTTGCAGATTCAGCTCCTCTGGAGACAGGAGTAAGCGTATTATAAAGCACTCCGAGATGTCTCTGATTCAACTCTAGGTTTGAGAACAGCTTTAGGAGCTCAGTAAACATTTAAAGACCATGATGATTCAACATATTTATTTATCTATTTCAAGGGGATATTATGTTATGAGTACTGAAAATTTGGGTAATTTTGTTTTGTTTTGTTTTTTTGAGACAGTTTCACTTTGTTGCCCTCTGTAGAGTGCTATGGCATCACAGCGCACAGCAACCTCCAGCTCTTAGGCAATTCTCTTGCCTCAACCTCCTGCGTAGCTAGGACTACAGGTGCCCCTCACAACATCCAGCTATTTTTTTGTTGCAGTTTGGCCAGGGCCGGGTTCAAACACGCCACCCTCGGTATATGGGGCCGCACACCACTCACTGAGCCACAGGCACCACCTTGAATACTGAAAATTTCTTTCTTTCTTTCTTTCTTTTTTTTTTTTTTTTTGAGACAGAGTCTCAAGCTGTTACCCTCGGTAGAGGGCCAAGGCATCACAGCTCACAGCAACCTCCAACTCCTGGGCTTAAGCAATTCTCTTGCCTCAGCCTCCCAACTACCTGGGACTACAGGCACCCGCCACAACTCCCGGCTATTTTTTGGTTGCAGCCATCATTGTTGTTTGGCGGGCTCGGGCTGGATTCGAACCCGCCATCTCAGGTATATGTGGCTGGCACCTTAGCCGCTTGAGCCACAGGAACTGAGCCTAAAAATTTCTAATACAAATATTTATCCTGACAACCCAAAAGGCGAGATATTCCCCATTTCAAAATGAAGAAAATGAAGTCTTGAAATGTGTATGACACAGCCGGAATCAAGTGCTTGCATCTGGTAGGAAAGCAATAGTTATCAATTCTCTGAGTAGGGAGTTCTATACCTTGCAGCTAAGCCACTTGATTAACTCACCTTTGTATTCAATTCCTAAGTAATCTTGTGGGGAAATAGCATGTTTTCTAAATTTATAACTTCAGTGTGATTTTTCCTTAGGAATAGATTCCCTGACTCAACTAATTGCATGTTCAGGATATTCTTTTATTCTTCTTTCGTGCAACCCCCAGAAAAAGGTAATTTTTCAGCTAAATCAGTTCCTTTTGTTACTTCTTTCCACTGGTTAAAGCCAATCCCCAATTACACCCTGTAGCCTGCTATCCTATCAATTAAAATTCTAGATATAGGAAATTATTATTTTTTTGAGACAGTATCATTCTGTTCTCCTCGGTAGTGTGCAGTAGCATCATAGCTCACAGCAACCTCTAACTCTTGTGGTCAAGAGATCTTCTTGCCTCAGCCTCCCAAGCATCTGGGAGTACAGGCGCCCCCTACAACTCCCAGCTATGTATAAGAGACAGGGTCTAGATATTTCTCAGGCTGGTCTTGAACTCCTGAACTCAGGCTATCTACTACCTCAGCCTCTCAAAATGCTAGGATTATAGGTGTGAGCCACTGCACCTGGCCTAGGAAATTAATTTTCACAAATTTCTGATCTTTCACAAGTTTAGCAGTCTCTTTTCCTTTGCGTTTTGAGACTTGCCCCAAACCTGAGTTCCCTGAAATTTGGGGGGCAAGTCCCCATGCATGGATTCATCAGTTTCAGAATTAATGAGTTTCCCCACCTGGGATAGCTCTGAGAGTTTTGTTGCCTTGGAAACATTCACTCCCCGAATGTGCACAGAGAGAATATTTTTTAAGCACCATAAGAATATAGGGTTTGGTTACCCCCAAACTTAAGAGTCTTGATGCAAAACTGTCACTGACTTAGTAGCATCTTTAGTGAAAAATAGTATTTTCAACCTAATAAATAACAAATAACTGCACTTTTCCTAACCAAACTGGTAGTTGGAAGCTCAAAAATATCCCATCCCCATATTTTTTTTCCTCCCCAAAATGGAATGACTTCACTTATCAACCTGACAAACCATAGCTGATACAGCCACCGTTCCTATATGGAACGGGAAATGTTAAATATCAAGTTACCTGTATCACTCGTAATCTTGATTTTGGAAAAGTATAGAAGATATATTCAAAGAAGACATTTTGAACCTTAAAATGGAACTGCTTGCTTTGATGCAAATGGCTATGATGTGTGTGTATATGTGTATACGTTGGGGGGGGGGGGGTGAGTAATTTCTTTCAGACTATCCTTTCTAGTATTACAAGTTGTCGAGACTGCATCAGTGGTAATGATCTCTGTTGAATCATTGGGTGAATTAAATCAGTTATTTTTATTCTATGTCCTGGACGCACTATACCCTGATCAAATGACTCCTCCCTCCACTGTTACCTCTTGATTCAACCGTATCTATGGAGCGCCTACCCTGAGCCTGGCACTGTGCTAGGAGAGGTGAAGAGGAGCGCCCGGGAGGCTCGGTTTCCATCCCTGTCCTAAGGTTGGAGAGTGAGGACGTGCCCCGATGTTTCCCCCTTTCTGCCGCAGCCCGATGGCTGGGAACCGGGTAGTGGTGTGAGTAGTCCACCGCTCCCGGATTCTGGGAACTCGTTACTCCGGAGCCAGCCCTCGGACCTAGCCCCGGGGTGTCCTTGCGTTCCCCAAGAACCCAAAGCTCAACTCCGGGGCCGCGCGCCCGCGCCGCACCGAGCGAGCCCCGGGCAGGGCACCGGGCTGGGCTCCTTCCACCCACCCGCCCTCCGGGGTGCGCCGGACCGCGCCGGACCCTGGGCTGCTTACTTTGCCGCTGTCGCTCACGCCGAGGAGGTGATCCCTCAGCACCTCCATGGGACAGGTCCAGGTGGAGTGGACGAACGTCCCTCGAAAGATGTGCGCCAGGGGCGGCATCTGGGCGGCACACATGCCAGTGGCGGGGCGCAGCGCGGGGTCCGCGGGCCGAGCAGGGTGCACCGGGCGGAGGCGTGACTCGAGCTCCCTGCAGCTGCGGGCGACTGCCGGCCGGGCTCTGGCCCCCGGCTTCCCCCGGCAGTCTCCTGCCCAGCGCAGGCCGCGCCCAGGGGCCGGCTTCCTACCTCCTGCCAATCGGATTGTCTCCCTTGAGTTGGCTCCGCACCCCCGTGGGGTGTGGTTTTTCTCCCCACCTCTGCGTGAGTTTGGGTTGTGTTAACTGTTCGAGTTACCAAAGTCAACCACAGCGGAGGCTCATCAGCTTCCTCCACCTTTTATGAATGGCACGCACGCCTGAAGTTAAGCCTCTCTACCTAAAATAAACCCTTAAACCGTCTATTTCTTCCACCTGTAGCATCCAGGTTCTCAATTTACAGAAGTTCAGTGGCAAGTGAAAGGTCGACTGGGGCTGCCTTCCCTGTGACTAGTTTCATTTTCAATTCCTCGCAGACTGCAGAATATGTTTCATCTACACTCGAGGTTGCGGTGGCATATCCAGAACCTTCCCTTGGACCCCACAACCTGGGGGCGGTCAGTATGGGCTCCACAGTTCCTCTCAAGACCTTGAGGCCAAAGTTTTTGGTTCTTGTGTCCATCAGTAAACAATTCCAATACCAATTTCTCTTGTGTCTTTGATTTACTTCCAGCTGTACAAGAGGAGAAAATTAAGTCAAATCCGGAAAAGGCAGCCTGGCCTAGGGTGCTGAAGGAGGAGCCAGGGAACTGTGGACAAGACACGGGGACCTCGGCTGCCTTATCATCCTTGTTTGTGAGAACAGAGCTTGGACTGAGTCACTGCTTGCCACTGCTTGTAGGTCAGCATTCCATTCCTACACAGCAGCCACAGGAAGACCCTTTGGTCTCCACTGGGGCCTTCCTGTGCTGTTCCTTCTACCCCAGTGCTTCCTGTGGCCCTCCCCTGGCCCCTCCTCTCATCACTGGTTTGCCTCAAGTGTCAGGTCTTTGGAGTGACCTTCCCTGACCACTAAGCCAGTGGCGCCCACCCCCAGTAGTTTTTATTCCATTAGTCCATCTTACCTCTGCCATTGTGTTTATCATATCCATCGTTGTTTATTTGGTGTTTTTCCATTCATTTGTTTCCTTCCCCCAGTACACACAGGCACACATACCAATAACAGAGCAGGAGACATGTCTTGCTTGTGCCTAGAATAATCCCTGGTGTTCTGTATTTATTGAATAAATAAATGAATGGGTTTTTCTGTGAGCACACTTATAACCTGAGATAAATATCTATTTAGGCTCCTACATAAAGGGTGAGGTTTTATTGCAGCGTGTGAGCAGGCTTTCTCTGAATTGCTGCTTTTAGGATACCGGGCTGAGTTATAGAAATGACTCACTCCCTTCTCAGTTCCTTTCCCTCCTCCATACCAGGTCTAGAATGACCAACTTATCCAGGTTTCCCAGACACTTTCATATTTTTAGCACTAAAGACCTGGCCTAGGAAACCCTAGGAACACAGAGATGGTTGGTCACTGCATGGAGGATTCAGCATTCTTCATTCAAGTATGAAGCTGGGATCATGATACTTGTTTCCTGGAACCTTCAGCCCCATCTTCTAGTCACTTTCTCCTGAGTCTGCAGACCTCACCCCCTCCTTGCAGTACAGCACACTGAAAATTTTCACTTAGGCCTAGATATGCACAAATCTCAAAAAGAAAGGTAAAGAAAATGTCTGGCTTTTAATTTGAAAAAGAATTTGATCACATGTTTCCAACAGATACATTGATTGCCTGACACAGATACAGCTAATTTTTTTTTTTAATGAAAGCAACCTATATGTTCAACAATCAAGACTGGTTTTATGAGTTAGGACATATCTATTCAGTAGAATACAGGGTGGCCATAAAGTTCACGTGCAATTTAAAATAGTGTGCAATTTTTAATCACGCACAAACTTTATGGCCACCCTGTATTATGTAGTTATTATAATCAGGAAAATATGTAGCCACAATGTTGAGCTTTTTTTTTTAATGGCATTAATGCTATGGTTAAAATCATGAAAAGCTATAAGCATATTGGCTAGAATTGAAAAGGTACACCCAACAATAGATATTTTTCTGTTAAGATAATGGAATTGTAGAGAATTTAAAAGAACATGTTTATTATTTATTAATATTCTTACAATATCCCTTGTGGAATGAGTAATCAATATGTAGTTTTAAGGCCAGGCACAGTGGCTCATGCCTGTAATCATAGCATTTGAGGAGGCTGAGGTGGGAGGATCACTTGAGCTCAGGTGTCCAAGACCAGCCTGAGCAAGAGTGAAATCCCCATCTCTATAAAAAATAGAAAAAAAATTAGCTGTACAAGGTAGCGCCTGTGGCTCAGTGGGTAAGATGCCAACCCCATATACCGAGGGTGGCAGGTTTGAACCCAGCCTTGGCCAAACTGCAACAAGAACAACAAAAAATAGCCGAGCATTGTGGCAAGGGCCTGTAGTCCCAGCTACTTGGGAGGCTGAGGCAAGAGAATCACCTAAGCCCAAGAGTTGGAGATTGCTGTGAGATGTGATGCCACAGCACTCTACCAAGGGCAAAAAAGTGAGAATCTGTCTCTTAAAAAAAAAAAACAAAAAACAAATATTAGCTGTGCAGCATGGTGGACACCTGTAGTCCTGAGGCAGGATGATGGCTTGAACCCAGGAACTGCAAGTTGCTGTGAGCTATGATGATGCCACTGCACTCACACTCTAGGCAGGGTGACAGAGCAAGATTCTATCTGAAAAAAAAAAAAAAAAAAAAAAAAAAGTAGCTTTAAATAAAGTTATTATTATTTTTTTTTTTTGCTCTAGAATTACTACAGTTATAAATTAATCTTCTTAAACAGAAGGAATGGCTATGGTCACAAAAGTGTTAGCTCTTTTGAGCAATGCACAGTTCCACTTCATTCCAGTAAAGTTGTAGGCACTTGGGCTCAGGATTTAGACCACTGGGTGCTACCTTGCCAGACAGCACAGCTCAACCACCTGTCAGAAATTTTGCCTTCTTTATTACACTCACGTGTTCCCTACCTTCAAACTTGGTGGCTGCTTTGAATTGTTTGTCCTCCTGAAATTTTGACCCCTATCCTGGCAAAGGAGCTAAGGAAATTTTATCCCAAAATATGACTACTTAACATAAAGACTATTTTAAATTAAAGGCCATTCAAAATCAAAAAAATTTGAAAAGGTTTTCCCTCTATCTGCATAAACCCAACTGACCTTATCAAGGCATCAAAGGGGGGCAGCTGTCTTCCTTCCTCTCCCAGTACACTAGCAGACCAGGTCATTTAAAACTCAATACCTGTCTCTCAGGTTAATTTACAAGTAAGTCTGTTTCCCGCATTTATTCATCCTTTCCTGGTTTTTTGTTTTTTGTTTTGAGACAAAGTCACTCTTTGTCACCCTCAGTAGAGTTTCCTGGTATCATAGTTTACAGCAACCTCAAACTCTTGGGCTCAAATGATCTTGCCTCAGCCTTCTAGGTAGCTGAGACTACTGGCACCAGCCACAATGCCAGGCTATTTTTAGAGACGGGGTCTTGATCTGGCTCTGGCTGATCTCTAACTCCTGACCTCAAGCAAGCCACCTTCCTGGGCCTCCCAGAGTGCTGGAATTATATGAGTAAACCACCACGCCCAGCCTATTAATCCTTTCTAACAACCACTTGCTGTACCCATACTCCACCTTCTCCCCCTCCCTTCTAAAAGGCATTTATTTATAAAGGTATCTGACCATAACTGAGACAATGGGTAATTATTCATTTGGTTCCCCCAGTCGTATTTGGAAATAAACATTTGTATTATTAATCTGCCTTAACTGAGAGTTGATTTTTCAGGGGAAAAAGGGTGAGTTTCACTATGATCCCTACACTGGTGTTCCCAGGGTAATATTCACCTGGCTACAAGAGCTTTAGAAGAAAACAAGGGGTACAGAGCTCTCATATTCACCATCAAAACAAAGCCTAAGCACCAGCAGTGCTCTACCCCCTCCTTGCCATGAAACATTCCTGAGGTAGCTCTGGCTGCTTTGTCAGGCCTGTCTCCCTCCTGTGGGGAAGAAATCCCCAGGACTCTGACAAAAAAGTATAGCTATTTGGGAGACAGAGAAAGAAAGCAGGCCAGAAACCAAAATGCATAGTTACAGCAACCTCCTTCCCATACTCTTGTCAATCCTGGGGACCCTGACAAAAGTATAGCCATCCTGGGAGGCCATCTAGTGATAGACAGTAGGTCAGAGATTAAATGGCATAGTCACAGCAACCCCCTCCCCACCGTCCTGAAATGCTTTAAGGCTGGTGTTCCTGAGAAGCATCAGAGTCTCTCACACTGGTCCTGACTGGCACTAGAAATAAGGCCTTCCTGCCAGCTTAACACTGTGGAAAGCAATAATTCTGAAATCACTCTCAGCTTCTTTCTTTCTTTTCTTTCCTTCCTTCCTTCCTTTCTTCCTTTCTTCCTTCCTTCCTTCCTTCCTTCTCTTTCTGTCTTTCTTTCCTTTCTTTCTTTTCCTTTCCAGAGTCTCAAGCTATCACCTGAGTAGAGTGCCGTGGCATCATAGCTCATAGCAACCCTAAACTTTTGGGCTTAAGTTATTCTCTTGCCTCAGCCTCCCAAGTAGCTGGGACTACAGGCGCCCACCACAACTCCCAGCTATTTTGTTGTTGTTGCAATTGTTGTTGTTTTAGCTGGCCCCGGTCGGGTTTGAACCCACGGTGTATGTAGCCAGCACCCTGCTCACTGACCTACAGGTGCCTCCCAGCCTCAGCATCTGTCAATCTGCAGGAAAGATAACTTCCCTCACCTGTCATGAGCCCCGCCCACATTCCAACTACATTAATAAAAGTTCCTTGAAACTGTGTGAGTTGAGCTGACTTCTGGTCAGACTCCATTCTGCTCCTCTAAAATAAAGCCTATCTTTCATCCCTGGACTGGCCTCCTCTCCTTGTGAACTCTGGCAGGACTCTATCCCTAAACCTCTCTCCTCCACTCTCCCACATGTCATGAATGTGCTTTACTCGCCCTCTTCTCTCTGCCTATGCTGCCCTTTTGCCACCTAATGCTACACCTGCCTCATTCTCCCACCTACTCTCTCTATCACCAAATGCTGCAGGTTAATTGCTCAGCCCCGTCTCCACCCAGGAAATCTTTACACCTCTTCTCTCGCTTGAGTGCCAGGTGTTCCCCCTCTGAGTTTGGGTGTGCTGTAATTATTCCTTTACTCATCTGTCTCCCCCAGAAGAGTCTCTCTCTCTTTCTGTGTGTCTCCTTAACACAGTGCCTGGTCACTATGAGGTACTGAATAGACTTACTATGTGAATGTTAAATTTCAGGAGATAGCTCTAATGCCTATATTATAGTGATAAAAAAATAAGAGGCTATAGTGGTGTGTGCTAATAGTGAACAATTCATTGGCGTAAGGTGTAAACAGAAGCACCAAGAGGTAATGCCGCAGAGAAGATATTCAGGCCAGGTTTATTGAAAGGGGAGGGTGACCAGAGCCTGGACAGAGCAAAGATGGCGTCTGCGCCCAGGGGTAGTTAGAGAACAGTTTTCTATGGGGCGATGAGGGGGTGAAAGCACATTCCACAGGTTGCCTGTCAGGTTAGGGTCCTTTGGTGCCAACATCTGCCGGGTGGGGCTAGGAGGGAGAGGGGAAAAGGATTTGAGTGGGATTGCATTAGGCTCCCTGGCAATTGGGACAAGAACTTAAGAGTTTTATTCTTTTTACTGAGTTTTCTAACATTTTATTATGAAAATGTTCAAACATACAAAAATGTTGAAAAGCTTTATTTCTTAAGATCACAATTCTCCCTACTCTAGATGGAGCCAAGTAGTCCCCAAACTCCCCAAGGACTGGGGGGACCAGGGTGTTCTTAAACTCTAATTGTCTGAGGCAAAGAACTGGACCATATCATGATAAGTTTTGACATTTTGATCATCTTATTAATGCAATTATGCCTGTAGTTATCTGCTAGATAGAACATGACTGTGTAAAATTGCTTTATGTTCTACTATCTCATTTTGAGACTCACAACACCCCTAGGATAAGAATGTACTTTCACCATTTGACAGATAGGGAAACTGAGGTTCAGGGAGGTTGACTTGTCTATTCAGTTAGTATAGGAGGGATCTGGGTCTGGGATCCAGCGGTCCTCACATATCATCTCGCTGCAGCAGGCTGCCAGGAATTATTCATTCTGCTTTGCGATGACTCACGTGGTCACTGCAGTGTGGGTTATCATCAACAACTTTCACATTGTACATGATTTTCTAACAGTTGCTGGTGACACACAGATCTAGCCCGAAACGAAATCAAAGTGGGAATAATGAACCTCAAAGAGAACAAGAATCTAATCAACATAGGTCAGTAGAATGGTCCAGTAAAAATAACTCATGTTTTTCATGAGGCACAGAGAGGGAAGGGCAGGCGGGTTAAGTAAGAAGCCACTTTTCATCTCCTATCTAGGAGGGAAGTTGTCATTCCACAGTGAAATAAAGCCTATCTATTTTATTTATTCTTTTCGTGTAGCTAAATCTATCAGTTTCCATGGTGCCCCATGTTCACCATGGAAACTCTGACAAGCTCGTTATGCTTTAGAGAGAGAGAAAAAAAATACACCAAAAATTTGGGATAGGATAAATGCATTCCTTTTAAAACAGTGTGCTCATCTGAGTGGAAAGTCTTGATAAAGAGCAGATCATAATGATCTCCATTTTCCAGTTTTTCAGGGAGAACACAGGCTTGCCTAGTCATCAAAGGAGCCTCCTTGGCTGCCCCAAAATTACACTATCTGTGTAATAGTAGTCATGTCTTTGGGTACCTCCCTTCTGTATTTACTGGCCATAGAGAGATGGATCAACCCTCATTTTGTCAATTTTTATAAGAGCATAGTGCCTATCCCTCTCCATATATTCTTCATATGTTTGCTCATTTAATAGATATTTATTGGGCATCTGTATTATGATAGGCACTATGTTAAGCGCTATGGATATGACTACATATGAAACAGATATTTACACTAATCTACTTTCTCTTTGCCACCTCTAGAATGACTGATGAATATTTTAAATGATATGAATATAATAAAAGGCATGGAACATTGATACTGAAGGGACACATTATTGTAAAACAGAAATATACTATTTATTGAGCATTACTGATTTTTTTTGCAACATTATTTGTTTTAAAGAAATCTGATATTTTTAAACAGCTACTTTATTACTCTTGTAATATTGATGTTTACTTTTTAAGATGTCAGTCTTTAAAAATACCTTATATCTCGCTATTCAGATATATTAGTACCTTTTTGGTTTCCTTATAAAAGTTCAAATATAGAGGCTGGGCACAGTGGCTCACACTTGTAATCCTAGCACTCTGGGAGGCTGAGGTGAGTGGAGCTCAAAGGTTCAAGACCAACCTCAGCAAGAGGGAGACCCTCTGTCTCAAAAAGAAAAAAAAAACAGCCAGGGCTTAGTGGCTATAGATCAGTGGTTAGGGCGCCGGCTACGTGCATTGGGGCTGGTGGGTTTGAACCTAGCTGGGGCCTGCTAAACAACAATGACAACAGCAACAGAAAAATAGCTGGGCATTGTGGCAGGCGCCTGTAGTCCCAGCTACTTGGGAGGCTAAGGCAAAAGAATCGCTTAAGCCCAAGAGCTTGAGGTTGCTGTGAGCTGTGATTCCACAGCACTCTACCAAGGGAGACATAGTGAGACTCTGTCTCAAAAATAATAATAAGAAGAATAATAGCCAGGCGTTGTGGCAGACACCTATAGTCCCAACTACTCTGGAGGCTGAGACAAGAGAATCACTTGAGCCCAAGAGTTTTTGGTTGCTGTGAGCTATGATATCAGAGCACTCTACTGAGGGTGACAAAGTGAAACTTTGTCTCACAAAAAGAATAAAGTTCATATATAGAAAAGGCAAAAAGCTAACAGATAGCTTAGAAATTTGTAGATGGGAAAAGTAAACTGGAGAAAACCTACGTCTACTTTTTAGATCAGCAATTAAATTTAGAGAAATGTATACATTTTACCTGAATTTTAATAAAAAAAATAGAAAGACTTTAAAATAAGAAGATTGAATCACAGCTTGACTTAGGTTTTGTGGCAGAGAGGTGTGAGGAGACCTGCTTCTTGGATGGAAGGCAGCAAGCTTATGTGAGCAGCTGTTTTCATCACCTCAAATTGCTGGTCCCTAGAATCAGCAGCTTATGCCACTTTCCACCATGACAGCAAGCTTGAAGCAAATACTATCTATCTTGTGGTACCTGGATTATATTAGACCTCCTACCTTTTTTTTTTTTGGAGACAGAGTTCATTTGTTGCCCTCAATAGAGTGCTTTGGCATCATAGCTCACAGCAACCTCAAACTCTCGGGCTCAACTGATTCTCTTGCCTCAGCCTCCCAAGTAGCTGAGACTACAGTTGCCTGCCACAATGCCTGGCTATTTTTAGAGACAAGATTTTGCTCTGGCTCAGGCTGATTTTGAACAAGTGAGCTCAAGCAATCCACCCACCTCAGCCTCCCAGAGTGCTAGGATTACAGACATGAGCCACCACACCTGGCCTAGACTTCCTACTTTTACTGTCAAGGGACAAACAATAGGAGAATCAGTATCTCTGGGTTTCTATTCCAGCTCAGCCACCAGCCAGTGACACCCTGGGAAAGTCATCCTATCTCTTCTGGACTTGGTTTCTTCATCTGCAGGATGAGAAGCCACATACTATCATTCGTTTCACATTTCTTTATTCCCAAAGATTCATTTTCTTACTTCTCATGCTTGGTCTTAAGTTTCAAAAACATGTTATCTATCAAGGAAAGTAGTACCAGATAAAATTGCTAAATGAAAGATTTCCCCACTTTTCATTCATTACAGATCCAGATAACTATCAATAAGAGTTTCCCATCTAGTATTATCGTACTGACTGCACACAGATGTAACATTTTACATATGTAACCCATGAGATCTATCTTAAGTATCTCAAGTTAAGACTTTGTGAAATGCTAGAAATAGTTTAAGAAACATAGTTTGAATTTGTGGATTATTCCTCCTAAGCATCCTGGGACTCTTACGTGGATAAATATTGAAATAGAGTAGGGAAGGCACTGACATGATTTAAAACGTTTTTAAAAACTAATTGTCCAGCTTAGCGCCTGTGGCCCAAGCAGCTAAGGCGCCAGCCACATACACCTGAGCTGGCAGGTTCAAATCTGACCCGGGCCTGCCAAACAATGACGGCTGCAACCAAAAAACAGCTAGGCATTGTGGCGGGCGCCTATGCTCCCAAATACTTGGGAGGTGGAGGCAGGAGAATTGCTTGAACCCAGGAATTAGAGGTTGCTGTGAGCTGTGATGCCAAAGCACTCTACCCAGGACAACAGCTTGAAGCTCTGTCTCAAAAAAAAAAGAAAAGAACTAATTGAATATTTCTCTTCCTTACACTAGAATTTACACATATCCAGCATGCCATATTAGCGATGAGACCTAGAGAATAAAACAAATTAAATGTTCATTTTTGAGACCACAGAGAAGGGTCTTCATGTATATTAATGTGCAGCTCAATGACTTGAACTGATAGTGGTTCCAAAGTGGAAAGATGCTCACCCAAGCAAAAGACAAGTGATAGTTGATAGTCATTGCATAAAGTTTCTAGGCTCCATGTTCACAGAAACCATGCCAAGAGCAGGTTCTACTCTGGAGAAAGTCAAACATTATCCTCATGACAGAAGCTACATAAATAGTGCCCTTTTGATAGATCTGGCCCTGAGGTCATTTTAAGCACAATACCTGTCTCTCAGGTTAATTTACTAATCCACCTGTTTCCCTTCATCTACCCTGTCCTTCTTAGCAACCACTTGCTACACATATACTTTCCAGTTTCTCTCCACTCTCCCTTCTAAAAGGCATCTTTAAAAGCCACTATCCCTGAAACTTTGGGAAATCATTCTTGTGGTTTCCCCCAAGTGCATGATATTTTAAAATAAACCTTTCTCTTATTAATATACTATAACTGTAAGTTGATCTTTTCAGTGAACCAACCTAGGGGAAAAGAGCAAGTTTCCCTAAGATTCCCCTTGAGTTGTAAAGAAGTGCAACTCAATAAAAATCAGGCAGATGGGGGAGGAGAGGATGGGCAAATTCACAATGAACAGGTATAATGCACACTATCACTTTTACTCAATCTGTGCAAAAGTAAATTATGTAAACAAAATGTGTGTACCCCTATAATCTTCTGAAATTTTTTGGAAAATGGGAATATATAGTCTCACGTGACAAAAAAAATATCCAGGGGTACACCTTTAATAGGCTCATCCTCACTAAGGATAAGAGAAAAGTTTCTCCCTTTAATAAGGTCACAAGACAACAATGGAAATCAAAAAGCACATAGGAAACAATTCTAAACTGCGTACAGGTTTGTTTCTTCCCCCATCAATTTCTATCCCCTTTATCACCCACTGTAGAGCTCTGTGAAAACTAGGCCTGTCTCCTTTACTACTTAGGAAACAGTGCTTAACAATAGGGCCTGGCATGTTGTAAAACACTCAAATGATGTTTGCTAGATGTGTTGAAGTAATAGCAAAGATATGTGTGAGATATTTATTAATTCCTGTCTCAGAGGAGTAGATGCACAAAGGAAGGGGGTCTGCAGTATTGATTCTCAACTAAGAGTGGTTCTGCTCTCCAGAGAACATTTGGAAATGTCTGGAGATATTTTGGGTTATCACACCTGGGGAGTACAACCAGCACGAAGCGGGAAAAGACCAGGGATGCTGCTGTACATCCTAAGACATAAGGACAGTCCCCCCACCACAAAGAGTCATCCAGTCCTAAATGTTAACAGTGCTGATATGGAGAATCCTTTGTCGAGGATAAGAGCCTCAGCTACAGCATCTTAAATATTCAGTGATCTTTGAGCTACTACCAAGGGGTGTTGGCTTTTCTTTTATAGATTGGGTATAAATAGTTTCATATTGTATTTATGGCTTTATACAAAGTGCTCTAGTTAAATAATTCAGTTTCAAAAACTAAGACTTAAAGAAAATTTAGGTAAATTACAATACAGATTTATAGATAGGATAGGACAAAATCAATTGTAGGTACCATATGTAATACCTGACATTGGGGAAGTAATGACAAACTATGCTCGTAGAATCAGTTAAGTGAGGAGCATCATTTTGATTTCACCTGACTCATTAGGTGATCTTGGGTGAGTTATTTAGCTATGTTTTCTTGTTATTAAAATGAAGAGGGTGATAATAGCTACTTCACTAGGTTGGTTTTTTGTTTGTTTTGTTTTGTTTTTTTAGAGACGGGGTTCTCGCTCTTACTCAGCCTAGTCTCAAACCCATAAACTCAAGTAATCCACCCTCTTTGGCTTCCCAGAGTGCTAGGATTACAGGCATGAGCCACCACACTTGGCCTTTAAAATTATTTTAAATTGCACATTAACTTTATGGACACTCCATGTGTGTGTGTGTGTGTGTGTGTGTGTGTGTGTGTACCATAAAAAACAATGGAGACCTTACATCTTTAGTATTCACCTGAAAAGATTTGAAGGACATTCTCCTAAGTATCTCAAGAATGGAAAAGCAATGGTTTGGTGCTCATAGGTTAGGGTGCCAGCCGCATACATTGGGGCTGGTGGGTTTGAACCTGGCCCAGGCCTGCTAAACAACAATGACAACTACAAAAAAAAATAGTTGGGCATTGTGTCAGGTGCCTGTAGTCCCAGCTACTTAAGAGGCTGAGGCAAGAGAATCACTTAAGCCTAACAGTTTGAGGTTGCTGTGAGCTGTGACAACATAGCACCCTATGCCAGGGTGACATAGTCAGATTCTGTCTCAAGAAGAAAAAAAGAAAAGAAAATGGAGGACTGAAGCCAGCTTTCCACAGAGGCTCCCATCCAGAAGGAGAGTTAAAGGACAGAAATTTAGCAAGTAACCTGGTATATTAGAGCTGTACCAAGAGAGAAGGTTGAAGAACGCATATCAACCCCGCTGAGGTGAACTGCGACCCCAAGGATACAAACAAAAAGTACAAAATATCCATCACCAAGTGGACGGGAGTCCCCTCTCCCATGAGAATGGCTCAGAGTACCCCATAAACAAACAAGCAGAGTTCAAAAGTCCTCCCATTATACTGCATGAGAGAGACCCTCTAAAAACTGGACCTACCTCCCCTTCTAGGGTGCCATGGTGCTCTCCTGCCAGGCATAAAACTGTGTAAAACTGTATATATTCTCTACCTGCAATTCTCAGCTCCCAGCACTCCCCTCCACTCTCACTCTGAGGTCTGGAGGCCTGTCCCCCAAGAGTCCAGATTCTTGGTTGTTTTCTCAAGGGGGGTGGACAGAACCTGGACTGCAGCTGGTGGGTGCTGATTCTGTGGCATGGGAGTGAGGAGAGGAAAGTCAGCTGAGAGGGAACCACACCAGAGCGGTGGTGCTCCAAGGCACAGAGCAGAAGCTGTTTTTGGCAACAATAGGGCTCACCCCTGGATATTCTGGAGTCACATCCTCTGTCTTTCTGGGCAACCAGAGGAGGCCAGGCATCTTCTCAGGTGGCAACCACTGGTGAAACAGATCTAGGACGGAAACACAGGCCCTGTGAGTAAAGGGTTTGCCTGAGGCAGTACAGCCCTGGGTGGAGCTCTGGGACTAGAAAATGCACGTGCACTGCCGGCAGACTCCCAGGGTGGGGCTTACCTAGAGGACCGCTTTACTGAGCCTAAGATGCACCCAGCCCTCAGGGGATCATCAGCCTAGACAAAGGAGGGCAGGAGGCTAGAATTGACAGCTAACCATTCTGTAAATACAAACCTACAGCCCCAAAGACAGGGCCTGAGGGGCAGGTTCTGTGAACTCAAAACAGCTTCTCCTCTGCAGGGGAAGATAGCGGGGACAGAAACATTCCACAAAGTTGTTCTGTTCTGTCAGAAACATCAATCAGGGGTGGGGCTAGAACTGAGTGAAAAGCCCAGGCTCCATCAAGCACCCAAGCTTGTCAGACCTTACCTATCCCGGCTGAATAATGGCACAGAGCAGTGGCCTGGCTGAGGAGACTTAGATTTCCTAGTGATTCAGGCAGGTGCAACCCCCTGAAGTATCTGCTCATTGGAGGCAACTGCATCAAAGCCCTGAGGCGTTATCGGTGACTGAGTGTGACAGAGGTGCAAGGTGTGGAAGGAGGCATCAAACTTCCCAGACTAATCTATTTTCTGAGTGGGTCCTCCTGACCTCACAGAGCACCGGAGCAAGTCATAAGTCGTCAGCAGACCCCTGTGATCCAGTTGCCAGGGAACTTTTAAGCTCTCCCACCTGAGACAGGTGCTGACTGAGACACTTAATTTGGACCGCTTGAACTGAGCCAATCACCCGAGGACTATTCAAGTGGTGCCCTCGGTGTGTGACTGTAGGAAAGTTTGATTTTCCTTTTCCAATTGTTGCCTGTGGGGGGCGATTTGACTTAATTGCTGGTATTTATCCACAGCTGAGAATTCAACCCTGAGTAACTATTTCACTAGGGTTAGACAGAGACCAGATGAAAACAAGACAGAGCCACTTAGTCCAACCACACCAAACAGGATTCCAGTTTCTCAGTCCATAGCACTGTACAGGTCCTCAGCAAAGCTCCAGAAAAAAAGGTACAGACACCAGCCCCAGCTTTTGGGCAAGGGGCTGGTTAATCACTACTTCTGGATCCCCAAACCCAACTTTTCTTTATCCACTCATTTAGTTAAATGGTATAAAATAATCATGGGGCGGAATCAGCAGAAAAACTCTGGCAACATGAATAACCAGAGTAGATCAACCCTTCCAAAAAAAGATATGGCAGATGTAACTGAAGATTTCATTCATAAACAGATGGCCACGATGTCAGAAATAGAATGCAGAATTTGGATTGCAAACAAGATTAATAGAATGGAGGAAAAGTTGAAATTAGAAATTCGAGGAGAAATTCAGAAGTTGTCTCAAGAATTTAACAAATTTAAAGACAAAACCACCAAAGATTTTGACACACTGAAGCAAGAATTTCTATCCCTCAAAGATCTGAAAATTACAGTAGAATCCCTCAGTAACAGAGTCAAGCAAGCAGAAGAAAGGATTTCTGACATTGAAGACAAAGCTTTTCAATGCTCCCAAACTCTCAAAAAGGAAGAGAAATAGAGAGCAAAAATGAATCATACTCTCAGAGAGCTCTGGGATAATGTGAAGAAAGCTAATATCAACCTCATTGAAATCTCTGAAAGTGATGAAGTGGTTATACAAGGCACAGAGGCTCTTCTCCATGAAATTATGAAAGAGAATTTTCCAAACATGCCAAGAGATTCTGAAATTCAGATAGCAGACAGTTTCAGAACCCCAGCACAACTCAACCTGAATAAGACATTTCCCAGGGACTTCAGAATTAACGTCACTAAAGTTAACATGAAGGAGAAAATTCTGAAAGCAGCCAGACGTAAGAAAAACATAACCTACCAGGGGAAAAATATTGGAATGACTGCAGATCTCTCTACTGAAAACTTTCAAGCCAGAAGAGGTGGTCATTGACTTTTAATCTAAAACAAAATAACTTTCAACGTCTGATCCTATATCCAGCTAAACTGAGTTTCATTTATGATGAAAAAACATTTTAATGACATTAACATGTTGAAGAAATTTGCCATAACCAAACCAGCTCTTCAGGATTTTCTCAGACCTATGCTCCATAATGACCAGCCCAATCCTCTACCACAAAAGTAAACTCATTCAGAAACTTTTGATCAAACTCTAACCTCCACAGTGGTGAAAGGATTAAAAATGTCCACTGGACTTTCAAAAACTCCATACCAAAAATTTTACCAGAATTATCAATATTCTCCATTAATGTAAACAGCTTTAACTGTCCTCTAAGAGGCACAGGTGGATGACTGAATATAAAAACTCAGGACAGATATTTGCTGCATATAAGAATCTCATCTTACCTTAAAAGATAAATATAGATTCAGGGTGAAAGGATGGTCATTCATATTTCAGGCAAATGGAAATCAGAAAAAAAGCAAGTGTTGCAATTCTATTTGCTGATGCAATAAGCATTAAACCAAGAAAAGTAAGGAAGAATAATAATGTACACCTTATATTTGTTAAGGGTAATACTCAATATGATGAGATTTCAATAATTAATATGTATGTAGCCAACCAGAATGCACCTCAATTTATAAGAGAAACTCTTAACAGACATGAGCAACTTGATTTCCTCCAGCTCCATGAGAGTCGGAGATTTTAACACGCCTTTGGCAGTGTTGGATAGTTCCTCCAAGAAGAAGCTAAGCAAATAAATTTTAGATTTAAACATAACCATCCAACATTTGGATTTAGCAGACATCTACAGAACATTTCATCCCAACAAAACTGAATACACATACTTCTCATCAGCCCATGGAACATACTCCAAAATCGATCACATTTTAGGTCACAAGTCTAACCTCAGTAAATTTAAAGGAATAGAAGTCATTCCTTGCATCTTCTTGGACCACCATGAAGAATAAAAGCCCATGGAACATACTCCAAAATCGATCACATTTTAGGTCACAAGTCTAACCTCAGTAAATTTAAAGGAATAGAAGTTATTCCTTGCATCTTCTTGGACCACCATGAAGAATAAAAGTTGAACTCAGTAACAACAGGAATCTGCTTACTCATACAAAAACATGGAAGTTAAATAACGTTATGCTGAATGATAACAGGGTCAGAGATGAGATTAAGAAGGAAATTGCCAAATTTTTGGAACAAAATGGCAATGAAGACACGAATTATCAGACCTGGGATAAAATCGACTTGGTCATGATGTATAATTTGTTTGATGTGTTGCTGGATTCTGTTTGTTAGGATCTTGTTGAATATTTTTGCTTCTATATTCATTAGTGATATTGGTCTATGATTTTCTTTTCTTGTTGGGTCTTTTCCTGGTTTGGGCATCAGGGTGATTGATGTTGGCTTCATATAAGGTGTTGGGTAGACTTCTTTCTTTTTCTACATTTTGGAACAGGTTAAGATTGAGTAATATAGGTACTAATTCCTCTTTAAAGGTTTGGTAGAATTCTGACGTGAAGCCATCTGGTCCCAGGCTTTTCTTTTTAGGGAGATTTTGTATGGTTGATACTTTTTCCAAACTTGATATGAGCCTGTTAAACATTTCCACTTGTTTCTGGCTAAGTCTTGCAAGGTGATGTTCTTCCAAGTATTGGTCAATTTCCTTCAGATTTTCATATTTCTGAGAATAAAGTTTCTTATAATATTCATTAAGGTTTTTTTTAATTTCTGAGGAGTGTTTTTAATTACTCCTTATCATTTCTGATTGATGAGATTAGAGATTTTACTCTTTTTTTTTCCTGGTTAGGTTAGCCAAAGGTTTATCTATTTTATTGACCTTTTCAAAAAACCAACTTTTTGATTTATTGATCTGTTGTATAATTCTTTTGTTTTCAATTTCATTTAATTCTGCTCTAATTTTGGTTATTTATTTTTTTCTACTAGGCTGGAGTTGGAATGTTCTTCCTTTTCCAGTTGCTTGAGATGTCCCATTAAGTTGTTCACTTCTTCCCTTTCCATTCTCTTGAGGAAGGCTTGCAGTGGTATAAATTTCTTTGTTAGGAATGCTTTTGCAGTATGCCATACATTCTAACAATTCATGTCTTTATTGTCATTTTGTTCCAAAAATTTGGCAATTTCCTTCTTAATCTCATCTCTGACCCACCTACCATTCATCATAAGGTTATTTAACTTCCATGTTTTTGTATGAGTATGGAGAGTCCTTTTCTTACTGAATTCAAGTTTTATTCCATGGTTGTCTGAGAAGATGCAAAAAATAATTTCTATTCCTTTAAATTTACTGAGGTTAGACTTGTGACCTAAGATGTGATTGATTTTGGAGTATGTTCTGTGGGCTGATGAGAAGTATGTGTATTCAATTGTGTTGGAATGAAATGTTCTGTAGATGTCTGCTAAATCCAAACGTTGGATGGTTAGGTTTAAATCTAAAAATTTTTGCTCAGCTTCTTATTGGAGGATCGATTCAACACTGCCAAAGGAGTGTTGAAATCTCCCACTATTATGGAGGTGGAGGAAATCAAGTTGCTCATGTCTGACGTACTCTTATAAATTGAGGTGCATTCTGGTTGGGTGCATA
>CAUYPK010026820.1:0-28068 GCA_963574355.1 Loris lydekkerianus
TGCGTGAGATACGTGTCAGCCCCAGAGCTCTGGCTTTCCCTGAATAAAGCCTCGTGTGTTCTTGCATCAAGTGTGGTCTCTCGTGAGTCCTTGGGCGCCGCGCCGTCCCGAGATTTGAGTGAGGGTCTCCCTTCGGGGGTCTTTCACATCCATAAATACATCAATATGTCTTTCCAAAAAAAGAAGGACCTTTTTCTTAAACATAATCCCAATACTATTTTACAGCCCTGCCTCCCCAAAATTCCTCAATGCCACCAATTAACCATTTGGCTTTTAAAGGCCGCTAGTTTTGTCTCCCTTTCTCTTCTTCCTTGACAGTTATTCTGCTCAAATCAGGATCCAATCAAAATGCAATACTGCACTCAGTTGGTGTGATTCTTTGGTTCCTTTATCCAGAGATTCCTTCTCTCTTTTTTCCTCTTTGCAACGTTTTTCATACAATCTCCCTTTTCCAGTTTGGTGTCTGTGTAGTTTAAAGTACTACTCTCTCCCTTGGTTTCTCTGACCCCCATACTCCCCTCTCTGATCATCTTTTTAAAAGCGTTTTGTTAGCAAATCCTCCATGAGCCCAGAATAGTGGCACTTAATGTTCAGGCTTCAGCAGGGAGCTCGATGGGGGGAGGTAGAAAGCTCTGCTAATCACAGCACCAACCTTTACAGAAAGCAAAAGTACAAGAAAATTCCCCAAAAACACCCAGGTGGTCACTGCTCTGCCACTAACCATGACTTGGGTGAACTCCCGTCCCCATGGGGCCTGAGTCACCTCACCTTTAAAATAAAGGTGTTGGGCAAGATCGTGAGGATGACAGCACTGACAATGACAATAACAGGACATTTACTATTTGTCCAAAGGCACCTCAAGATTCTTCCCAGTAGGACTTTCTCTGTGATTTTAGTACCAAAGACACCTAATGCACTAGCAAATAACCATATCCTGCTTAGTTAGGGGGATGAAATATTTCACTAATGACAAAGGGAAAGCAAGACAATGACAAGTAAAGTACTGAGGCCATTGGGTGGCACCTGTGGCTCAAAGGAGTAGGGAGCCGTCTCCACATGATGGAGGTGGTGGGTTCAAACCCAGCCCCATCCCCCCCCAAAAAAAAATGCATAAATAAATAAAGTACTGAGGCCACAAACACAATTTACAAAACAGAACTTCAGCAATCAGCATATTTAAATTTGAATAACAAGCTATGATTTAAGAGCACTTTCTTATACATCAGCAGATCTTATCCACAACAGTAGATAAGTGGTATAAAAGATTAATGATCTTGGATATGCTTGTGCGCTGCTAAACCAGTGGTTCTCCACCAGGGCAAATTTATATCCTCCCACTGTCCAGGGGACATTTAGCAATGTCTGGAGACATTTTGGTTGTCACGACAGGGGAAGTATACTAGCATCTACCAGGCAAAGGGCAAGGAAGCTGTTAAACACCCCCACAGTACTCAGGACCGCCTGCACCACAAAGAATGATCCAACCCAGATGTCAGCAGACTGAGAGACCCTGGTATAAGCCAGTCCCCTTTTTACCTAGAAACTGTCTTGTGCTGAGAGAAGGGATACTGAGGTCTGAAACCACAAGAAGACGGACACCCTGTTATAAACCTCCACACCATGGACCACCCCAACACGGGGTAGTGTGGTAAGGAAACTGTCTTGGTTTGGTTTGATTTGGTTACCAAGTTAGACCACAATGTCTATTTCAGAACCTGAACTATTCCCCCCATGTAGTCATCTTGGGAAACTACACTTACCAGACACTACCCAACTGAAGCATTTCCCTGCTTAGCAGACTTGTCTCTGAATGAGGGCACCGTAACCTTGGGAGCACTCAACTTCAACGGGAGTGACAACAAACACTCCAAAGAGGAAAAGAGTTCTGATGGCCCTAAATGCTGCAATGAGAAAAGAGAAGCAACATCGAGTGGCCCGAGGCTGGAACAGAAGGGCGGCTGTTCACAGTCAGTGCTCAGGGAGGCCTGGCAGGGGAGGCAACACTTGAGCTGAGGCCTGAAAGGAGTGAATGGCTAGCCAGAGTCTCCAGAGAGAGAATACTTGAGGTAGGAAGGCCTGAGGCAGGAGCAGGCAGCAATTTTCTAGTCCTAGAAAGACTATACCCAAAGTGCCCTCAATTAGGAAAAGATAAGGTGACAGAGGGGAAGGGCCAAATCACTTAAGTCCTGGCAAAAAGTCTGGTTTTCAAACCAGCAAGTGGTGGGAAGCCTTTGGACATTCAAGCAGAAAAGGAATGAGATTGGATCAAGAAACAAATTTCTGACCAGGCACGGTGGCTCATGCCTATAACCCTAACACCCTAGGAGGCCAAAGCAGAAGGATCCCTTGAATTCAGGAGTTTGAAATCAGCCTGAGCAACAGTTAAGATCCTGTCTCACCAAAAATAGAAAAACTAGCCAGGCATGATAGTGGGCACCTGTAGTCCCAGCTATTCAGGAGGTTAAGGCAGGAGGATCTCTTGAGCCCAGGAGTTTGAGGTTGCTATAAGCTAGGCGGACGCCACAGCACTCTAGCCAAGGAAACAGTGAGACTCTGTCTCAAAAAAAAAAAAAAAAGAATTTTAGCAAAACAAAAAGACAAAGATTTGCCACTGATAAAAATATATATCCCAAAGAAGAGTTCACACCCAATGTGAAAGTATTTCCAAAGAAGACGTCCCCCAACCAGTAGCACTGGCATCCTTAGAAGAGGGTACAGGCACTGCTGCCTCCCCAGCCCAGCCCAGCCCACGGGGCTCCCTCAAGCCTCCAGCCCTGGTGTGGTGCAAATTCTCCCCAGCAAGCTGGGGCTCAGGTCTGCGACCAGCAGGGCACGGGGAAGCACACCCACCACGACCCCTCAGGGAAGCCCGACACAGCTGTGACAACCCACCAGCTCTAGACCATGAGCTCAGCTCCACCTGCTCTGTTCTCCCAGAACTGATATGTGTGTTTTTGTGTGTTCTAGTATCTCAGTCTTCAAGGAGCCAAATGGAGCCAGTGAAGGACATGGGGAATCTGAGGCTCAGGCTCTGAGCCCGGGTGTCCATTCCCTTCCCTCCTTTTCCCTCAGAGGCTTTTCCTCGGGCTCATTATTCCCTGTCAGCACAAGAGCCGTGGGGCCGAGGGAGGGTGGGGGCTCCTCAGCGGGTTCTCAGCACCAAGCCCCAGGCCAGCCACACCTAGTCTGCTCCAAAAGCCACCGCCCCTGAGGAGCTGTCCCCTCCTCTTCTCTGACGACCCTCCAGCAGTAGGGGTGGCTGGTCAAGCACTGGATGGCCTTCTGTCCTACCTCTTCCTGCACTCCCTCAACCACCACAAGAAGAAAAGAGAGAGGCAGGTGGAGAGACCCTACAATCTACCCACAGATTCTGAATTCACACATCACTACATCCTAAGAGGTCTCCTCTTCTCCCAAACTTGAGCTTCGCACTTCAAAGAAAGATTGTTAATTACACATTATGATACCAATTATATCCAAATGCATTATGAAGCGGAATCTGTGCTAAGCAACTTTATTGTTTTCATTTTTTTATTCTACCATTTTTAATAATTACACCTGGTTTTTATTACATTATGATGTAATTAAGAAATAAGTTCTTTTATATTTTAAATTTATCTCAATTTTTTTTACATAAAGAAGTCCATAGCTGTGCATAATAATGTGGTACCCAATATAGCCAAAAGACAAAAGGGATAGCTTAGATAAAACCAGATGAATTTCCATTTGGGGGGAAAAAATGCAAGTCTACTTATTTTGAAAGCCCTCAGCATAAGACATTCATTAAAAATATGGAGAATTCCTGATCAAATGAAGACAAAACAAACCACATGGTTTGTTTCTCTTCATGTGGAAGATAAAGCTTTATTTATAATGTCTCAGGAAGAGGATGTAGCAATCGGGTCTCAAAATGCTGAATTTCGGGACTGCCAGCATTCGACCAACTACGAAGTAAAATGATACCATCTTTTAAAGTGAACCTACCCATGCTGAATTACATTTCCTTTCAAGTATAAGGATAATGTCCTCTAGCATATGGAAGCATGAACAAAGAAAACTAAACTATTTTAATAATTTTAAACCACAATTCATGAGTCACAAATTTCACTTTCACATGTACTGAAGTTAAGCCGTATTTCAATGATAAGGAATGTTTTTGTGTGATCCCCATACTTTAGCCTTATTTATCCTCTGCTTACCTTCTGGTCCAAAGATTAGCAAACTTTCTTTTTTACTAATAAAAAAAGGGGGGGGAGTTGCAGGCTGTATATCACAACTACTCAACTCTGCTGCTGTAGGAGGAAAGCCGCCATAGACAATACAAACACAAATGGGTGTGGCTGTGTTCTCATAGAACTTTGTTTACAGAGAGAGGCCTGAGATTTGCTGACCCCTGTGCTAGTTTGCAAGGCACTGAGGACACAGGTGAAGCGGAAGGACACTTAGGACATTCCTATAAGAATATGGCAGGAATGAGCAAAGAGATCCCGTTGAGCAGAATCTATCTGCCAAGACCTTGAGCATACCCATCACACCTAGGAGAATTCTTCTAAGACCAAAACCAAGTTTAGATGCACCAGGCAAGTGCTATTTCTCAACACCCATTGTTCTTAAGATACCAGTGTTTCTCCCTCACAGAAGCAGCTTCCACTCCACCCTGGGCCTCTCTTTTGGGCTAGGTATCCACTAGAACTTATGTGACCTCCCCAATCTGCCTCACTCTTTTTGTAGCTGGCAGTGCACCAGGACTGGGGGTGCAAGCTGTGCTCACCAAGTCAAAAGAGGGATAACTGGTCTACCAGAAAACAAACCTGCCCAGCAGCTCATAAATAAGAATGAAGAGCTCAATAGACCAAGTGCCCACTCCCAGATTTGAGTTCCTATCTGCTACCTGGCAGAAAGAGCCCAGGGGCCCCACAGCAGCTAGCCCCAACCACTTTCATCTCACATTTCCCAAATATAAGGAACTCTCCTTATCCTGGACACCTCTTCTTCTCATACCTCACACCCCACCCAAAGCAAACCCTGTCAAGTCCACCTTCAAAGGATGTCCAGAACTTGACAGCTTCTCATCAGCTACCACCAGGACTCTTATCACTTGTCACCTCCTAATTGCTCTCCCTGATTTTGCCCTTGACTCCCCAACAGAATATTCTCATGTTTAAAAAGAAGTAAGATCACGTCCTACCAGTGGTCTATGAACCATGCCCCGCACAACCCTCTGCAACCTCGATCCCAGCACACTCCCCCAATCTCAAGCCCTCCCCAGTCACCCCTTAGCCCTGTCCTGCTCATGTAGGCTGCAGCAGCCACAGCAGCCTCCTTGCTGGCCCTCAACAACACTGGTGCAAACTCAGGGTCTGTGCACGTCTCTTCCCTTGGCCTGAAAGCTCCCCCCAGAAAGCCACCTAACCTCCCTCACCCCCTTCCCGTCTTTGCTCTCTCCTTGGAGAGGCCCTCTTATTAAGTCTCCCTAGTGAAAACATAAGCCCAGCAGCGCCCTGGGGCTCTCTAGTGCCTTTCCTTGCTTTACTCTTCTCCACAGCATGAATCTCCACCTCACATACTACGCATTTTATGTAGCCATTCATTCGCCTCCTGACTTCACACACTAGAACAGAAACTCCACCAGGGCAGGAATTGTGTGCTGGCTGCCTCAGAGCACACAATCACCTCATAAAGAAGCACTCAGCGGATAAATTCACTCCCTCCTATTCACCTGGCCTGGAGGAGCACAGAGCATTCCTCTTTCCTTACGTGTCTTTAGGGCAGTTCACCTTTTCTGACTTCTGTCCTCTTTCAATCAACCTGACAGATTTCTGGCTTTCCACTTCCTCTTCCCATCTGCCCTTCCCTCCTTTCTCTCACTATCAAGAAACATGTATTAGACAGAATTTAGATGTCTGAAAAGGGGAGCTATTTTTTATGCCTATGTTTCTACCAAATCTCCACCCCAGTGTCAAATAGGTTGATACTCTAAGAGTTCATAATGATATATTTTTAAAGATGTCACTGATCATCTTTAAAGGACAATATGGAACATCATTATTCTGGGAAATAAAAGGAAAGGATCAAGACCTTAGTCTGCCTTTTATACACAAACTGCACACCAAGATATCAAAAAAAATAGGGGAAAAATAGTTGAAGCAAACTTTTCCTAGCTAACCAATGCAGAAGAAATGACTGAATTAGAATACCACCTTTCTTTGTGTCTAGAATGGATCTCGACATCCCTTAGGGATTGACCATCAGTGGTTGCTAAAACCAGGAGGAAAGAAGCTGGTGGAGACCCTAATAATGGATAGATCAGATAAACAGCAACTATCAATAGTAACATTACAGAGAGATGGAAGGCACCACCTGTGGGCATTTACATAATCATCTATGAAACAGAATTGTCCCCATATTAGAACCTGAACCTAATCAAGTCTTTAGTTTATAAGAAATTGAGGACAATGGAATGTGTTAAATGGCACAAGGATATTGGCAGCAAAATGTACACTGTTGGGAGTTCAATAGTTCCAGCTTCTTGACCAAGTCAATTGTAAGACAGAAAAACTTAAGAGACTCAAGAGACAGGGTGACCAGATGCGATCTGCAGACTTTGATTATCTTGAGGTATTCTTAACCAACTGTGAAAAAAAATATTTATGAGGCAATCAGGGAAATCTAAAAATGAATATTCAGTGATATTAAGAAATGAATGAATGTTCACGTTTTGTGTGTGATAACAATGTATTGATGTTTAACACAAAGCATTCTGATTTTTGTTTTTTTAGAGAGTCACATTGAGATACTTACAAATGAATCTGATTTTCTTAAACCTCACCCTACTACTCTACTTCAAGCAAACATACAAATGATTTCGGTTATTTTGATCCTGCAGCAGTCTCTGCTTTTCAAATATGCCCACGAATGAGGTGGTTAGGAAGGAAGAGGGGCTGAAAACCAACAACACCAGGCACAGTACTGGGGCTATACGTAGACAAATAAATGGAAAAGCAAATTCATCATATACCCTTGATGCCCCTAGATAGTCCTCCAAGGCACATGACAAGGTGTAAAACTGCTCACCACAGGGAGGTCAGGCTTCTGACAATGTTAACATCTGGAACGCAGCCATCAATCTGGAAGTTTAAAAAAAAAAAGAAAGAAAAACTTCTGAGTGGCACAGCTTCCACAAAGCCCATGCATTTTATTTCATGGAAGAAAAAGAAGTGGTTAGCCAGAGCTAACAGCAGAGGAAAGAAACAAAGGACTTAGAATTAGAAGCAGAAGAGCACAGCAACCCAGGACTTTAAAATAAAAACCGTCCCCAGAGAGTCCATCCCAGGGGCATCACCCTAATTCAGCCTTCCTCAGTAACAACAGTTCTACCAGGCTCAGAATCCCACTTGAGAAAGGAGGAAGAGCAATACAGATGCATTTTTATTAAAATGGGTAAAATTTTAAAAGCTAATATATTCTCTTACTAAAAGGGAGAACAGGTTTCAAAGAAAGGCAGAATTAAGATGAATGAGCAAACGTTAAGGCCGATTTCAGGCTTGATCAGGGCAGGGACTCCTAGTAGTGAGAAGTGGCCTACCAGAAGGGGAAAGGGTGACGGAGCCCTTTGCTGTAAGTAGTGACCTCAGCACAGGTGCCGAAGTTGTTGAGGCTGGACCAGAAATCCTTGAGGATCCCAAACAATTCCAAGGTTTTAAGGTGGGTAAAGTAAAAGAAGAAAAAATAAATAAAAATAAATAAAAATGGTAAGGCAGACTTTATTCAGGACTATTGCAACAGGTGGGTGTCAAGGTTATTGCAACAGAAAGAAATATCAGACTCAACTCAAATATAGCAGAGACAGCTAAGGATTTACAGACAACAAGCAGAGTGAGGGGGTCAGCGGGTGGAAAATGCTAGGAGGAGACATAAAGGTTAGCGGATTCTTGCCAGACCAACTGAACAGGATTCTTGCTGAAGGCAGGTCAAGGGCCTAGACAGCGAAGGCAAGGGAAGAGGAACTTGGTCAGATAGGGAGAGTGAGCAGGTATGACGGTGGGGGGTTTCTCCAAACTGATCTATCCAGCAGGATTCTTGTTAAAACTGGCTAGGATGGCATAAAGGGGCTGGGGGTGGGGTGAGGCCTAGTTGAGAAGAGGGCTTAAGAAGCCTGACAGGAGCCTGGTCCAGGACAGAGCCTTTGTCAGTAACAGGAACTCCAGGGCACAAACAGAACTCCTGATACCCACAGGCGCCGCCCAAGCTGCCAGGTCTTCTGCTAGAGGAGAACTAGCAGAAGCCAGGAGCAGGAGACAGACCTCCCAGCCCAGAGGCAAAGCACTTCTAAATTTCTCAAATGCTTCCCCACATACCATTTCCCTGTTCGACATAATCTAAAAAGGGCCATTCCTATACACTAAGCTACCACGTGATGAGGGAACCACCTCTGCACATAAGGCCAGGTTACCAGTTTAAACACCATTCCTGTGATCCTGGGGCAGACTGTTCACCATCACAAAGACTACCGAAGCCTTTCCAAACGGCCTTGTAATGACCGGTACACAAAGAAGAAGAAAGGAAAAAAAAGACTATTTTAAAGCATCTGACAAAAACCAGGATGCTTTCCATCAGTAACTGGACCACAGAACTTCCCAGCGCAAGCTGAGCAATGTCCCCTGCTGCCCCGATCCCAGGCAGAACACGTAAGGACAACCCAGCTGCCTTCCTGGCTCTAAAAAGCGCCGTCTACTTGCTGGATAGAAGTTCCGTGAGACCAACCAGGGCGATGTGCTAAATACTCCCAGGTCATCATCCTTCTGGTAACTTCCCATTTCTCCCCCTGGGATCTGTGCCCTGGGAGGCTGCCCTCCCTCACCCCCTGGCCCCACAGGAGGGACCAGTCAAAGGATAAGAGGAGGAGAAGGGCGAAGAAGGTAGAAGCCCTGGCTCCCAACGCCTCCCCACAGTGGGCCCTGGGGGTGTCCCCATCACAGGTCTCAGCTTCCCTCCAGCCACGGACACCCTCTGGCTTGAGTTCTAGGGGGACGGTGGGGCAAGGGTCTGCCTTGAGGTTGCCCCAGTGCTCCTCCGACTGCTTTCCTTAACCCTGTGAGATGCCTTTGGCTACCCCTTTGAAAGTGCCGTCTTTTCCCACCAAGCCTGTCATTGACAACAGTGGAAGGGAGGATGGGCAAAGAACCCAAAACTCAATTTCACACACTTGCCCTCCACTGAGAGGGGAAAGAACAGAGACCCTAATTTTTAAGCTAAATTTCAAGATACATGTATGAGGACAGGGTGGTGTCCAAGGAGGCACTGAGTGTACCGGTGTCAATGAAAGCCTGGAATCGTCTATGCAAAATTTTGTGGACATGACCATTTTTATGAAAAACAATCCAGAAAGCAAAAGGTCAAAGATTGCCTTATGTTCTCAAAAGTTGATCCAAAAATGTGAAGAGGCTATGCTACATGAGAAACAGAGCAGAAACAGGTGCTGTCTCCCAGGAAGAACAAGGAGCAGGCAGACGGCAGTCCTGGTGTCACACCGCACAGCCGAACACAACCTCTTCCCTCCCCAGGTGGGGCAGGGTGGCAGGGAGCTAGAGGTGGACAGCAACCACCACCAGCCCAGGAAGCAGCCCAGGGGGATGGATGGTGAGGGGATAGTCCAAATGTCTCTCAGCTCTCTCCTACCCTGCAAGTGACATTTGCAAAGCTCATCAGCTCAGCAGGTGTTGGCTGAGCCAGCAGAAGCAAAAACAGCTCCAAGGCTGAAGAAAATCTTGATGTTCTTAAAGGCTCCAGGCTGCTAAAGCACAGGACAGCAGGGAGGCAGCAGCCCAGGAGGGCAAAGATACTCGGAGACAATGAGCTGCACCGGTGACCACGCAGGGAAAGTGCACATGGGCACCACTAAACCCAGGAGGTGCCCTGCTGTGCGGCCCAGGACACGTGACCCAGCCTCACTAGGTCATCTGTCCCTTTGCAACACAGCGATTGATGATTCAGGACCAACCTCACAGGTGTGTTGCAGAGCCTCATGTGTCACCACCAACACCTGCTAAATGCCTTCCATTTTAGGAACCCTATGTTTTAGGGTGCGTTTCAGAGCTCTTCTCTGTTGCCTTCCAACCTGGGCAGTTGTGGGTACAAACAGAGAGTGAAAAGGAACTGATGGAATCAGCTGCCAATTCCAGCCCAGGGCTACAGGCCATCAGCCAGAGCCTGTAACTCACGGAAGCCCCACAGTGATGTCCCTCTCCTGTGCCACTGTCCCTTTCCAACTGCATCAGAGGCAGAAGTCCATTGTGGTTAAGAGCCTGGCTCAGGAGGCTCAATTGACACTTGCTCCTGCCATGTCTCACGGGTCACCTTGACCCCAGTGACAGCATCCGTCTCTGACTTAGAGCCTTGGGCTCCCTGTGCCAAAGTCACTGGGTGCCAGGCACAGAGAACTGTGCGCAACACCCCCAGACCTGTTGCTGGATCCGGGGGTGTCACACACCGGAGCTGCTTCCACAACCAGAATCCCCTAACTACAGCAGCCCCAGAGGAACTACATAGGGTCACTCCCTACAAAGATCCAGCAACAATAGAGTGATCCTGCTGGGGTCTAATCTTGGAGAGACACCTCCCCAACTCTGAGGACGGCCAGAGGCAACGGTGAAAAGAAATCATGAGGCGAAATCAACAGAAAAACTTCGGCAATATGAATAATCAGAGTAGATCAACTCCCCCAAGGACCAATGGGGCAGAAACAGCACAAGACCCCATGCACAAACAAATAGCTGAGATGTCAGAAATTGAATTCAGGATCTGGATTGCAAATAAGATTGAATTAGATCTTCTTAGCTTTTAAAATCTGTTTACATGTATAATGATGTCCCTTCTTCAATTCTGTTATTGGGTATCTGTGCCTTCTGTTTGTTATTTATTAGTGTCAGGAATTTTCAATATCAATAGTATTTTTCAAAGAACCAGTAATTTTTAAATTTATTTTTATTTACTTATTTATTTTTTGAGACAGAGTCTCATTATGTCACCCTCGGTAGAGGGCTGTGGCATCACAACTCACAGCAACCTCAAACTCTTGGGCTTAAGCAATTCTCTTGCCTCAGCCTCCCAAGTAGCTGGGACTACAGGTACCAGATATGACACCCAGATATTAAATTTATTTTTAAATGACAAAATTTTATGTATGTTTAGGGTGAACAGTATAATGTTTTGAAATATGTATGCATTGGGGAATGGCTAAATCAAACTAGCTAGCATAAACATTACCTCAAGTACTTAACTATGTTTTGCAGTAAGCATACTTAAGATCTACTGTCTTAGTAAATTTCAAGTATACAATACAATATAATTAACTATAGTCACTTTGCCATGTATTACGTCTCCGGAACTTATTCATCTTATAACTGAAAATTGGTACCCTTTGACCAACATCTCCTGTCTCCCCTGTTTCATGACCAACCCTGACAACCACCATTCTACTCTATGTTTCTATGAGTTTGACTTTTTTTTTTTTTTTTTTTTTTTGAGAAAGGGTCTTGCTATGTTGCCTGGGCTAGTGTGCAATGGCATCATTATAACTCATTGCAACCTCAACCTCCAGGGACAAAGTGATCCTCCTGCTTCCCGAGAAGCCAGGACTATAGATGCACATCACAGCTGGCTAGCTTTTGTAGTTTTTTTTTTTTTTTTTTTTTTCTTTTGTAGAGACAGAGTCTCACTTTATTGCCCTTGGTAGAGTGCCGTGGCATCACACAGCTCACAGCAAACTCCAACTCCTGGGCTTAGGCAATTCTCTTGCCTCAGCCTCCCTAGTAGCTGGGACTACAGGTGCCCGCCACAACGCCCGGCTATTTTTTGTTGCAGTTTGGCCAGGGCCGGGTTTGAACCCACCACCCTCAGCATATGGGGCAGGTGCCCTACCCGCTGAGCCACAGGCGCCGCTCAAGTTTTTGTAGTTTTTGTAGAAATAGGGTCTTGCTATGTTGCTCAGGCTAGTCTCCAACTCCTGGCCTCAGTCCTCCCATCTTGATCTACCAAAGTGCTAGGATTACAGAGCCACCATGCTGAGCCAAGTTTGACGTTTTCAGATTGCACATATAAGTGAGATCATACAGTATTTGTCTTTCTTTACCTGATATATATATATATATTATATATATATATGTGTGTGTGTGTGTATATATGTATGTGTATATATGTGTGTGTGTGTGTGTGTGTGTGTCATGATATATCCTCCATGTTTTTTAATGTTGTTACAAATGGCAGGATTTTCTTCTTTTTAAAGGCTGAATAGTATTTCACTGTGTATCTATACCACATTTTTCTGTTCCTCTGTTGATAGCATTTAGGCTGATTACATATCTTGACTATTATAAATAATGTTGCAGTGTACATGGGAGTACAGATATCTCTTTAACATATTGATTTCATTTCCATTGGATATATATACCCAGTAGTAGGATTGCTGGACCATATGGTCATCTTATTTTTAATTTTTTTTTTTTTTTTTTTTTGAGAAAAAATCTCACTATATCACCCTCAGTAGAGTGCCATGGCATCACAGCTCACTGCAACCTCAAACTCTTGGGCTTAAGTGATTCTTTTGCCTCAACCTCCCAAGTAGCTGGGACTACAGATGCCCACAACAACGCCAGGTTATTTTTTTGTTTTTGCAATTGTTACTGTTGTTTAGCAGGCCCAGGCCGAGTTTGAACCCTCCAGCCTCAGTATATGTGGCCGATACCTTAACCACTGAGCTATGGGTGCCAAGCCTACTTTTAATTTTTTGAGAAACTACTATACTGTTTTCCACAATGACTATACTAATTTACATTCCTACCAACAGTGTACAAGGGTAAAAGAAGCAATATTTACCTTTAGTAATCCTATTATTGTTTCTTTCATTAATTCATGCTCTAATCTTTATTATTTTTTTTTCAATCTGTATGTATAGGTTTAATTTGCCTTTTTCCTAACACCTTGAGATGGACACTTACTTCGCTGATAGTTTGAGCCTTTATCTACATACATGAATTTGGGACTGTAAAATTTCTTCTAACTACAGCTTTTGCAGCATCCTTTTAATTTTATGTGTCCATTTTAATTATTATTCAATGAAACATTTTAAATTTCCATTGTGTTTTCTTCTTTGAGACTTGGATAACTTAGAACCATGGTAAAATGTGGGTGCTTACCCTCTAATATTGAGAACAAGGGAAGAGAATAATGTCCTCATCATTATTTCTATTTAACATTCTCCTCGAAGTATGGACAGTATAATAAAACAAGATAAAGAAATAAAAGAATTGGAAAGGGGGAAGTGAAACTGTCATTCACAGACAACATAATTGCATATACAGAAAATGAAAAAGTCTACAGATGAATTACTAAAATTAAAAATGTATTAAGATAAATACAAAAATAAAAAGGTAAATATACAAAAAATGGTAGTATTTGCACTCTACCCAAGGTGACAGAGTGAGACTCAGTTTCAAATATATATATATACATACACACACACACACACACACACACACACATATAAAATAAATAAATAAATAAGAAAAAAAAAAAAAAAAGACTATCTTGGGTTCTTTGCAGTGCCATGGCTCTAAGAAGCTTTCTATGGCTATACACTCTAGAAAGAGCATTTCTCAACCTGAAAGTCTTAATTTCTTTTCAGGGTCAATGCATACTTTTAAAATTCATTACTGCTTCGTGGTCATTCACACATCATCACATCAGGGTCTAAGCAGTGTTATGCCCAAATCACGAAGTCCCCAAAGACCACCAGGGAGGCAATTCCGATGCAAAAGCAAAAGAGCCTTTTCATTGCAAGCTCGAGCTTGGGCTCCCATGGGCTCCACTGCAACGAATCCAAGCCAGGAGCCCTGAGCTCTGTAGCAGGGGATTTTTATAGTGCAGCACAGCAAAGTGGGTGTATACAACTTAAACAAAGGGACTGCTTCTGGATTGGCTGCCACTGGGCCTGCCATATGGCCTGATCCAGAGGACCGTTCCTGATTGGAAGCTGGTGACTCATCATTTCAGGGAAATGCCTGCTTTTACAGGAAAGTGAAACTTTCAAAACAAAATGGCGGAGAAAACGAAACTTAACACCTAAAATGGTGTCGGTCTGGTTCTCTCACCAGCAAACAGAAATCACCTAGATTACTTAAAACAGAGGAAACGTAACGCTGGCAACTGGCAGCACATGACAGAAGAGGCGGAGAAGCCAAGGAACAAGGAGACAGTCAACCCTGGAATAGTAACTTCGGGAAGGTAAAAGGAGGAGATGTGGGGTCACCAGGAGAAGCTCAAGGATGTCTCTGTCCAAGGCAGAGAGGGAGACTAATACCCTGGATTCTCCCCTTCAGCCTCTCGCCTCCTTGTGGTGCCTCCCATTGGCCAAACCAGCTGAAGACTAGCTGACACCAGTTTGGGAAACAGACCAAAAGTCAGCCCTTGCCTTCCAGAGCAGAGCAGGGGAGGGGAAGGCAGGGCTCTGAGGACAATCATCTCAAGCTGCAAATTATCTCTTTCTGGGATTAGCCTTGTTCTGGAATTTATTAATGGAGACCTTTTTTTAATACAGAGTCTCACCCTGTTGCCCAGACTGAAGTGCTATGGTGTCACCTAGCTCACAGCAACCTCATATTCCTGGGTTCAAGTGATCCTCTTGCCTCAGCCTCCTGAATAGCTGGGACTAGAGGTGCCTACTACAACACACAGCTAAGTTTTCTGATTTTTAATAGAGATTATATCTCATTCTTGTTTAGGCTGTTCTTAAACTCCTAAGCTCAAGGAATTCTACCACCTTGGCCTTCCAGAATGCTAAGATAGGTGTAAGCCACTGCACGTAGCCTAGATTCAGTATTTCAATATACAAGACTGGCTGTTCTAGAAGGATCAGAGTCACAGCACCATGTACCACCCCAAGAGTGATAGAAGGGGGGATAGAGGAAGACAGGGAGGGAGGATGTCCATAGTTTCAATCTCTCCATCTCTCCTCAATAAAATACTAGACACCCAGTGAAATCTGAATGTCAGATAACCAATTTGATAGCGTAAGTATGTATCTGACATTCAAATAGTATCTCGTAATTTGCTAAATCTGACAAATTATACAAATTTATCTCCAGGTTTCAGGGGTGGGGTGGGTGATGGTGCTGGGCTGATACTGAGGACAGGAGCCCATATGGCTCTGCTCTTGCCATCTGTGCCCTGCGTGGGCGCTGACGTGCTAATTCCTGCACAGGTGCAGAAGCACAAGCAGGGTCTGGATGGGGAATCTCAGTATCTGGCAAGCACTGCTGAATTCTGAACTGAAGTTTCTGTCTGTGGAAACCGTAGGGAGAGATGGTCTGGCCTAAAGTGTAGGTTAAAGCCGATGTAGCTGGTTGCACTTAGCTGGTGAGCATGCAAATCTGATCAGGAAGTTAAAATTAGCCTTTAAGGCAAGGTGCTGTGGGTCACACCTGTAATCCTAGCACTTTGGGAGGAAGAAGCAGGAGAATCACTGGAGCCGAGGAGTTGGAGACCAGGCCAAGCAAGAACAAGACCCGTCTCTACAAAGAATAGAAAAAAATAGCCAGGTGTAGATGCACCCGTAGTCTCAGCTACTCAAGAGGCTGGGGCAGCAGGATCACTTGAGCCCAGAAGTTCAAAATTGCAGTCAGCTGTGATGAAGCCACTATACTCCAGCAAAGGCAACACAGAGATATATTGTCGCAAAAAAAAAAAAAAAAAAAAAAAAAATTAGCCTTTGAGGTATGTATACTTATTTGAAACAAGGAAGAAGAAGGAATGAAAGAGAGTCTAGATGTGTCGGGCAGGAAGCAGAGCTGGGCATGCCCCTGCTCCCAAGAGGGAGCTGCCACCTGATGAGGAGAAATTACCCTGGTTACTCAGCCTGGAGCTCACAGAGGGGGCTGCTGCCAGCCCTGCCACTAAGGCAATCTAGAGCTTGAATGAGCCATTATTATCTCTGGACCTTTCTCTGTTCATCAGAAAGATATGGCGGTGTGGGGTATATTACACTTCTTTATGGTTCCTCTTAGTTCTACAATACTGTTAGTAAATGTTTAATTTCAGGCCTTTTCATGATTGCTGTTCTGTGTACACTGCCCAGACAAGAGGGCTGGAAACCACACTCATCAATAATCTTTATTAGATCTGAAGATTGCTTTTCCATTTCCTCCTCAGTGTTTTCCCCTATCTAGGCAACTCATCAAAACCTTTTTTTTTTTTTTTCCAGACAGAGTCTCACTTTGTCGCCCTTGGTAGAGTGCTGTGGTGCCACAGCTCATAGCAACCTCCAACATCTGGGCTTAGGTAATTCTCTTGCCTCAACCTCCCGAGTAGCTGGGACTACAGGCGCCCATCACAACACCTGGCTGTTTTTTTGTTGCAGTTGTCGTTGTTTTTAGCTGGCCAGGGCTGGGTTTGAACCCGCCAGCCTAGGTGTATATGGCCGGCACCCTAGTCCCTGAGCTACAGGTGCTACCCCAAAACCCTTTTTTCAAAGGGCTTATTCAAATGAACTAATCAATGAGATGATATTTTTCTTTTTCTTTTCTTTCTTTCTTTCTTTCTTTTTTTTTTTTTTTTTTTTTTGAGTCAGTTTTAAGCTGTTGCCCTGGATAGAGTGCTGTAGCGTCATAGCTCATAGCAACCTCAAACCCTTGGGCTCAAGTGATCCTCCTGCCTCAGCCTACCAAGTAGCTGGGACCAGACTTGCCCCCAGCACCCACCAAAACACTTACCTATTTTTTAGAGACCGGGGTCTTACTTATGCTTAGTCTGGTCTTAAACTCCTGAGCTCAGGTAATCAATTTACCTCAACCTCCCAGAGTGCTAGAATTACAGGCGTGAGCCATTATGCCTGGCCCTGTGATGACACTTTTCTATAAAGTGAAGTCAGCACAACTCTTAGTAACTTTGTAACTCTTAGTAACTTAGTAACTTTTAGGGGAAGAGAGGCTACAATTAGCATTTCAATCCCGCTTGCCCTTCATTTATTCACTCATTCTCTCAGCCAATATTTACTGAGCTCCTGGATCCATCAGGGAAATTTGAGCTGCAAGGAGGAAAGTTTCAACAGAACTATTAACACAACATCCGGGAAACTCCAGATAACTTGAGACCTGATTTCTCAAACCCTTTGCTTCTGCTTTCTGTGCTGGACTAACTGAAGCTTAGTGTTCAGCTGTCCCATCCATCAGATGGTTTGGAAAGCCGATGGATTGTCAATCAAGAAGGGCAGGGAATGAATGTATCTGAATCATTCTGTGCCTCCCTAGCTCAGTGCCACATGTAAGCTGCTCTTTAACCAAAGGTTTTTGAGATGATGCCTGGGAGGCCTTGCCCTGCCTTTTACAGACCTGCTGAAGAGAGGAGGCCCCAAGCAGGCTTAGGTCAGCCTCCTGGAACAAGAACATCTTGTTACAAAAACCTGAATTGAGCTCCACTAATGGTATTAGAATGTCTGTGTGAGGCACATTAAAGCTGGAGAAGCCTTGCCTGGGAATTTGTGTCTGAGCCAAAAGCAGATGCTTCCACAGCCCTGCAGAGCACGCTGCCACGCTGCACTGCACAGCCACAGCCTGGGCCACACGGAGTCTCAAGAGAACCCAGAGGGTGGTTATCTGAGCCTAGGCAGTTACCTCTGCCTATATGTGGAAATAGATGTGGATCACAATTGAGCACATTTTTTAGCAATTATTTTCCTTTGCCTGTAACTCAATTATATCAAAAGTCTGCTTAAGAAAAACACTTTTTTTTTTTTTTTAAATTTTGGAGACTGGGTCTTGCCCTGTCTAGGCTAGAGTGCAGTGGCATCATCATAGCTCACTGTAACCTCCAACTCCTGGGCTTAAGCAGTTCTCTTGCCTCAGCCTCCCAAGCAGTAGCTGGGATTACAGGCATATGCCACATCTGGCTAATTTTTCTATTTTTGTGGAGACAGGGTCTCGCTATGTTGCTCAGGCTGCTCTCAATGGTAACGTAATAAACATTCTTTGAACCCATTATATGCCAGCCACTGGGAATACAAATTGGATTCCATTTTCAAAAAATTCAAAACAGGTAAAACTATTGCACAATGAGAGATAACAGGTATCTTTTAGGAAGAGAGGGAGAATAATAGGAAGGGCTATTTGGGGGCTCCGGTATGCTGACAACATTTTATTTGATGACTTATTGTGATGTAAGAGCTAATCCATTTGAGAATATGTTCTTTTTCTTTCTTTCTTTTTTTTTTTTTTTTTTGAGACAGTCTTAAGTTGTAGCCCTGGGTGGAGTGCTGTGGCTTTATAGCTCACAGCAAACTCCAACTAGGGCTCAAGTTATCCTCTTGCCTCTGTTTTTTCTATTTTTAGTAGAGACAGGGTCTCACACTTGCTCAGGCTGGTCTCAAACCTGTTAGCTCAGGTAATCCATCTGCCTCAGCCTCCCAGAGTGCTAGGATTACACGTGTGAGCCACCTCGCCTGGCCCAAGAATGTGTTCTTAAAGATGATTAATCTTTAAAACCCAGCTGTCATGCTTCTTAAGCACTTATGGTAATCTCTAACCACTGTACCAGTATGGTGTAGGGGTTACAAGCTGGGCTGACCAGCCTTAAAACCCAGCCCCACCACCTACTAGCTGGTGACTAAGGGGCCATAGTTCCCTCATCTATTATTCTATGGCAATAATAATAATGCCTACTGGCCAGGCGTGGTGGCTCACACCTGTAGTCCCAGTGCTGTGGGAGGCTGAGGAGGGTGGATTGCCTGAGCTCGGAGGTTCAAGACCAGTATGAGCAGGAGTGAGCCAGAGTGAAAACCCCATCTCTACCAACAACAACAAAAAAATGCCAGGCGTTGAGGTGGGCTTCTGTAATCCCAGCTACTTGGGAGGCAAAGGGCAAGAGCATTGCTAAAGGAAGAACAGGAAAAAACAAAAAAAAGAAAGAAAATAAAAAAAAAACTTCAAACGAAGAAGAATGAATAAGCCAGCTGAAATTGAAAGCAAAAAAAAAAAAAAAAATTATAAAAATAAAATAAAATAATAATGCCTACTAATAATACCATAAACTGTGTTGTTATGATGATGAAATGAATTAATACATGTAAAGCATTCAGGACAGTGCCTGGCATGAAGTAAATGCTTTGTGTTTTATCTATTATCATTAGCATTATTGTTGTTAATTTCTTCTTCATTTGCCCTCCATCATTCCCTTACAGAGGCAATAAACCATCAATTTCACAGTAGTTCCTCAGAGGTTACCAGGCACAGGAAGAGGAAGGAATGAATTGTGAATTCTTTGACAGTCTTTTCGAGCTCAGGCTAGACTCCCTGCCTGACGTTCTCTGGCCTGGAGGGAGGAGTATGCCCTGGGCTGCCAGGGAGCTCCATGAGCAGGTTTCCTGAGTCCAGCTACCCTCCTTGCCTCTCATTGCTTCAGCCATTTGACATTATAAGAAAGTGGACATGCGAAGGTTTTCTGTGCTCTGATGTCCATGTGGTCCTTTTGTAGCACTTCAGTGGGGCCACAGGGAATCACAGAGGTATGACCCCCCCCTTCCCCACACACACCACAATCCCACAGTTCCTGTTGAACAGGGACTCAGAGCTTGAGAAAATGCCCTAACCATAACATTCTCCAGGGAGTTCTGTGGAGGCGGAAGACAAACAAATAGAAATGTCTTGTAGATTAGTGATTGCCTAGGGCTGGAGAGGAATGAGGATTGACTTGAGTGAGCTGATGTCCTTTTTAAACCCTAGAAACTGAAAACAGGAAAATATGACCCATAACCAATAGCAAAATCAGTCAGAAGAAACAGAAGTAGATATGACAAAGGTGATGGATTAAGCGACATTTAAAGGAGCTATTATTATTTAAAGAAGCTAGTATAAACATGCTAACGAATTTAAGAAAACATGAACAAAGTGAGGAAAGAAAAGTATTTTAAGAAGAATTCTTAGGGGACTAAACTGTGTGCCCCTAAAATTCACTTGGCCCTTTCTCTGTGTTTGTGCCTCCCTGGAGTCTCTTTCTCTTCTTATAAGGACATCCGTCATTCTGGATTAGGGCTCTACTCTTAGAACCCCGTTTAATCTAATTTATCTGGTAAAACCTACCCTTTCTCCCAATACAGTCACGTGAAAGGTTAGGGCTTCCATATATGAGTTTTGAGGGGACACAATTCAGTTCATAAAAACATACAATGAAAAATTGACAATAAAAAAGAATGGAAGTTTCTTGCTACAATGAAACTTGAGACACTTGGAAACACGTGATGGATCTTGGAAACGCTAAACTAAGTTAAATAAGGTAGTCACTGGCTCACACCTGTAATCTTAGCACCCTGGGAGGTGAAGATGGGAGGATCACTTGAGGTCAGAGTTCAAGACCAGCCTGAGCAAAGCAAGACCCCATCTCTGCTAAAAATAAAAAAATTATCCAGGCTTGGCGCCCATAGTGATATAGGACAGGTGGTGCGGTGGCGCCCCAGCTAGCTCAGCCGAGCTGAGCTGGAGGACCTGCCGCCTCCACCGTGCAGTGGCAGCCGGCAGAGGAACCAGCGAGCTGGAGGGTAGGCAAGGGGTGGGTGGGCTGGGCGGGCTCGGCCCACTCCACCCCACTCCCACCCCCACAGGAGGCTCCAATAGCCAAAGGGACCAAACAGCCAGTGGGGAGACACTGGCGCCTGGGTGTCTCCTTCCCTTTACACTTATGACTGAATATGGAATCCCCATTTCCTATGCCTAGGTCAATTTCAGGTAAGTTTCATAGGCCTCAATTCCGTGAATGGACTGTGTCAATTCATTTATACATTCATTGACCGCGCCCCAGCAGAAGGGACTGTGTCCATTCATTAATACATTCATTCACCTTGCCCCAGCTGAAGAGACTGTGTCCATTCATTTCCTGGCCAAGGAACCTGTGCACTTACATATATCCCGGAGGGAGAGAGACGGGAAGGAGAGATAGAGAGAGATTTTCTTTCCAACTTGGGTTTTCTCTCTGGGACCTTTAGTGTTTTTGTATTCTTTTCTGTAAATAAATTCTGTGTTACCACCTATCTGTGGTCCACGGATTTATTCTTCAAATTACCGAGACCAAGAACCCGAAATTCTGGTATCAATAGCACAGTGGTTACAGCCCCAGCCACATACACCAAGGGTGGCGGGTTCGAACGTAGCCTGGGCCAGTTAAACAACTACAACAAAAAAATAGCCGGGCTTTGTGGCAGGCACCTATAGTACCAGCTACTTGGGAGGCTGAGGCAAGAGAATCACCTAAGCCCAAGAGTTTGAGGTTGCTGTGAGCTGTGACACCATGGCACTCTACCAAGGGCGACATAGTGAGACTTCGTCTCAAAAAAAAAAAAAAAAATTATCTAGGAATGGTGGCAGGTGCCTATAGTCTCAGCTACTTAGGGAGACTGTGGCAGAAGAATCACTTGAGCACAGGATTTGAAGGTTGCTGTAAGGTGGGCTGACACCATGGCACTCTAATTTGGGCAACAGAGTGAGATTCTGTTTCAGAAAAAAAAAAGAAAGTAGTCACAAAGACTCCATATTGAATGATTCCACTTATATGAAATGCCCAGAATGGCAATGTCTATAAAGACAATAGATTAGTAGTTGCCTGGGGCTGGGGGAAGAGGGAGAGTGAGGCAAATAGAAAGGAATGGGAGTGACTGCTGATGGGTACAAGGTTTCTTTTTGTGGTGATAATAATGTTCCAAAACTGTTGATGGTTGCCCAACTCTGTCAATACACAAAATGGTCTTGAATTGTGTATTTAAATAAGCTAATTGTTTGACACATGAATTAATAAAGCTGTTAAAATACAAACTACTATTCCATTTACAAAAAAGTTTAAGGACAGGTAAAACGATTGCATAATGAGAGATAGCAGGTACCTTTTGGAAAGAGAGGGAGTATAATAATTAGGAAGGGCCATTTGGGGGCCCCTGGAATATTGACAATATTCTATTTGATGCCTTATTGTAATAAGCCTTCAGGCCCATGATGTACAGATTTCTGTGTGTATGTTATATGGTCAGCCCTCCCTATTTGTGGTTCTGCAGCTGTGAGAATTCAACCAACTGCAGATAGACTTTGATTAAATTCATAGATGTGGAACCCCCTGGAACAGAGGGCTGACTAAAAGGACCTTGAGTATCTAAGGAGTTTGGTGTCCACGGGGTTCTGGAACCAATCCCCCACACATACTGAGGGACTACCATAAAGTATTCCAACTAAAAAACTTAACGGGGTTTTTTTTTATTGTTGAAACAAAAGCATGTATTTATTACAAATGACATAGAAGTGAGTAAAAGGAAAGCAGCCATCACTTTGACTTTGGAATTGACATGCATTTTCTAGTCTTCAGATTGGAGGCAGCTGATACTTGCCGATGCCCGGCGTGCGGTTCCACACAAAGTTGTACCAGTCCCGCAAGCTGCCTTCCTTCTGGTCCGTGAATTGGGGCACCAGGTAGTCCATGGTCCTGCTCAGCACCGCTGAGGGCCACAGCTCATGTGGCAGGGGCTCCTCCTGATCCGCCGAGGACTGGCTGCACTCCTTCACAGCTGCGGCATGGTCTGCCTGGTCAGTCCTTAGGACCACTCCAAACACACTCAGCTGGCTCCGGGTCTCCCGCATGTACCGCTCCTTCTCGGGACAAAAAGTCCTCACTTTGTCCAGATCAGTTCTTTTCACCCGAGCTTGGCGCATGACTCTATCTCTCTGGTCCAGCAGGCGGTACTTCTCCTCAAAAACTTATGTTTTCAATATAAATGGAATGGAGTAAAATAGATAAAATGAGAATAACATTATCAGGCCAAGCATCATGGCAAAGCCTGTAATCCTAACATTCTAGGAGGCCAAGAGTTTGAAACCAGCCTGAGCAAAAGCAAGATTCTATATATACTAAAAAGAAAAAGAAAAAATCGCCAGGTGTCATGGCAGGTGCCTGTAGTCCCAGCTACTTGGGAGGCTGAGGCAGGAGGATTGCTTCAACCCAGGAGTTTGAGGTTGCTGTAAGCTAGGCTGAAGCCACAGCACTGTAGCCTAAGCAACAGAGTGAGACTCTGTCTCAAATAATAATATTTGTTAAAAATTCGCTAGATTTGGGTTTGGACCCTGTGGCTCAAGTGGCTAAGGCGCCAGCCACATACACCTGAGTTGGCGGGTTTGAATCCAACCAGGGATCGACAATGATGGCTGTAGCAAAAAATAGCCAGGCATTGTGGCAGGCGCCTAAGTCCCAGCTACTTGGGAGGTGGAGGCAGGAAAATTGCTTGAGCCCAGGAGCTGGAGGTTGCTGTGAGCTGTGATGCCATGGCATTCTACCCAGGGGGACAGCTTGAGGTTCTGTCTCAAAAAAAAAAAAAAAAAAAAAAGAAAGAACAAAAAAACCCCACTGTCTATAAATATGCCCTGTGTATGTAAAATAATTTTTTATTTTTTTGAAACAGAGTCTCAAGCTTTCGCCCTGGGTAGAGTGCTGTGGCATCACAGCTCACAGCAACCTCCAACTCCTGAGCTTAAGCAATTCTCTTGCCTTGGCCTCCCAAGTAGCTGGAACTACAGGCGCCCGCCCCAACACCTGGCTATTTTTTGGTTGCAGTTATCATTGTTGTTTGGCAGGCCCGGACTGGGTTTGAACCCACTAGCTCTGGTGTATGTGGCTGGTGCCCTGGTCACTAGAGCTACAGATGCCGAGCTGTAAAATAAATTTTTAACTGATGCACATATGTTTAGGGTTAAATAGCTGATAGAGAGTTACTTAACATTAATGTTTGAATAAGAAATGTCTTATGCATTCCGGCAGTAAGGGTACAATCTTTATTTGGTTTACCCCGGAAGCAAGACCTAAGATGAAAATTCCACATAGCCAGGAATTGTGGCTCACACTTGTAATCCTAGTACTCTGGGAGACAAAGGCAGGTGGATCACTTGAGCTCAGGAGTTCAAGACCAGCCTGAGCAAGAGTGAGACCCCATCTTTAAACACAGCCAGGTGTTGTGGCAGGCACCTGTAGTCCCAGCTACTCAGGAGGCTGAGGCAAGAGGATTGCTTAAATCCAAGAGTTTGAGGTTGCTATGAGCTATTATGCCACCACCCTCTACCTACGGTGACAAAGTGAGACTGTTTCCAAAAAAAAGAAAGAAGCTGATATAGGTTGTACTGACCATAGGTTCCCCCTGCAAATAACTGAGTTTCAACCCATCTCTCTTGAGGCTTTCCAATACTACTACAATCCCCATTTTACAAATACAGAAAATTAAATAACCTATACAGGCTCACAGAGCTAATAAGTGGTAGGATAAGAATATATACCAATGTTATCAGTGCCCAAGGATAGTTTGGTTTGAAAAACACCAAAACCAGGTTTTGAAACCTTGTATCTAAAAGTGAAAAAGAAGGAAGTTATAACACAAGCAAGTTGCAAGTAAATGGAGCAATTGCCTGGAATTGGTATTGTTTGAATCTTACTTTCATATGATGATCAGGCGAGGTGCAAGTTTGAGTCTGGTGATGGAACTGATAAAACATATAAAACTCTCGTGCTAGAATATGGGCTCAGACATCTCAATGAATTCATCTCTATTCTTTATAAATCCCCAATTTGAAGAACCCTTTTTCTGGGCAGTGCCTGTGGCTCAGTGGGTAGGGTGCCAGCGCCATATTCCAAGGGTGGTGGGTTTTAACCCAGCCCCGGCCAAACTGCAGCAAAAAAATAGCTGGGCATTGTGGTGGGTGCCCGTAGTCCCAGCTGCTCGGGAGGCTGAGGCAAGAGAATTGCCTAAGCCCAGTTGTTGGAGGTTGTGTGAGCTGTGACGCCACGGCACTCTACCGAGGGCAACAAAGAAAGACTCTGTCTCAAAACAAAAAATGATATATATATGTATGTATAATATATATATCTTAACACTCAACAAAAGAAAATGATCAATCCAGTTAAAAATAAGCAAAAGACCTGAACAGACAACTTACAGAGAAAATACACAGATGGCAAGTAAGCATATGAAAAGATGTTCAACACCATATGTCATTAAGGAATCACAAATTAAAACAGCAAGATATCACACCCATTAGAATGGGCAAAATCCAAAACACTCTCACAACACTAAATGCTTGTGAGGACATAAAGCAACAGGAAGTCTCTCATTCACTGCTGGCAGAAATGTAAAATGATACAGCCATTTGGGAATACAGTTTGGCAGTTTCTTACAAAACTAAACATACTCTTACCATATGATCCAGCTATTATTCTCCTTGGCATGTACCCAAAGGAGTTGAAAACTTATGTTCACACAAAAATATGCACACAGATGTTTATAGCAACTTTATTCCTACTTGCCAAAACTTGGAAGTAACCAAGAGAGTCCTTCAATAAGTGAATGAATAAATTGTGGTACCTTCATGTAATAGAATGGTTCAGCTTAAAAGAAATGAGCTAGGCTCAGTGCCTGTAGCTCAAGCGGCTAAGGCGCCAGCCACATACCCCTGAGCCGGCGGGTTCGAATCCAGCCCAGGCCTGCCAAACAACAATGACAACTACAGCCAAAAAATAGCCGGGCGTTGTGGCTAGCACCTGTAGTCCCAGCTACTTGGGAGGCTGAGGCAAGAGAATCGCTTAAGCCCAGGAGTTGGAGGTCGCTATGAGCTGAAATACCACGGCACTCTACTCAGGGCAACAGCTTGAGGCTCTGTCTCAAAAAAAAAAAAGAAAGAAAGAAAAAGAAAAGAAATGAGCTAGCAAGCTACAAAAAGACATAGAAGAAACTTCAATGCATGTTGTTTAGTGAAAGAAGTCAATCCAAAAAGGCTACACACTCTATAATTCCAACCTTACGACAACCTGGAAAAGGCAAAACTATGAAGATCGTCAAAAAATCAGTGGCTGCAAGGGACTTAGGGAGAGGAAGAAATGAATAGGCAGACCATGGAGTCAATCGTAGGTGGGATTGGACCTGGAGTGAGAGGAATGTATACAGTGAAACAATTCTGTATACATTCATCAAAACCCATAGAATGAACAGCATCAAGTGAACTCTTATGTAAACTATGGACTTTGTATGCTAATAACATGTCAATGTAGGTTCATTGATTGTAACATGTATACCACTGTGACTGTGGCAGAAGATGTTGATAACAGGGGAGGCTGTGAGTGGTGGGGGAGGAAGGAGATACATGTAAGAATTCTCTGGACCATTGTAGCCCAACCAGGTCCCTTGCCCATCTACCACCCAGCAAAGGCCAATATACTGAGACAGAGTGTTGCAATAGAGAGTTTTATTTTGCAAGGCACCAGATGAGGAGATGGGAATAATTTCTCAGATTCATCTATGAAGAATTTTGGGAGCTAAGGTTTTGAAAGGTGGTTTGTTGAACAAAGGGCTAAAGAACCGGGTCTGGTGATTGGCTGGGGATGAACTCATAGGGTTGGGAAGCAGAAATAATCTCATTTGGGAGATTTCCTGGGTAGGAGATCTCAAAGCTTGTTGGATCTGTTCTCAGCCTATCCATGGGTCTGGCTGATGTTTTTCTTTTCTTTTTTTTTTTTTTTTTGAGACAGAGTCTCAAGCTGTCGCTCTATGTAGAGTGCTATAGTGTCACAGCTCACAGCACCTCCAACTCTTGGGCTTAAGCGATTCTCTTGCCTCAGCCTCCCAAGTAGCTGGGACTACAGGTGCCCACCACAATGCCTGGCCATTTTTTTGTTGTAGTTGTCGTTGTTTAGCAGGCCTGGGCAGGGTTCAAAATTGCCAGCCCCAGTGTATGTGGCTGGCGCCTTAGCCACTGAGCTACAAGTTTGGAGCAGGCTATATCTACACTTTTATAGAAATCAGACTTTTATTACTATTTTTACCTTATGGCATTACATTATTTTAATAATAGGTGGCTTTAATCCCCCCTGGACTTAATTATACCTCATTCCTGAGGTGTAGGCTAATGGAGTAGAAAAGGGGTCAAATAGCACTCTGCTTCTTCCTGTTGACAAGAGGTATAATTGGGGTTGGACCTGAAGTGAGAGGAATGAAACTACTTTGCAGTTATCTGTAAGTATTCATGGGGGCCTAGCTAGGGACTCAAGGTTTGCATGACAAAGACATTGTGCTCTTATCCACTTCTTTAGTATAATACTTAAGGGAGTAGCAGATGACAAGGCAAATAAGGAGCCCTATCAGAAGAAGGGAGAGGCCCAACTTTAAAAGGTCTTGTAGAACACATCGGACATCTTGGGGGATCCAAGCGAATAGCTCCGAGAACCAATCATGGGCTCACTCATAGGAACCCATTGTAGCCATGCAATTTGTTGTTGGGAAATCTTTTTTATTCAAGTTTCAACTTCTGAGATATTTATATAGGTGTGGCAGGTGGTAATTAGTACTGCACAAACTCCCCGTTGTTTAGCTAACAGAAAATCTAGGGTTGACTGGTTTTGTCCAAGGACTACGTGTGACGGTGAATTAAAGGACTTCTGTTGAGATGTAGGCTTTTTTTTGTGTGGTTTCCTCAGCAATTAACCCCAAGGTGGTAGACAAGATTCTGATCATGTCTCCGTTAGTATAAAATCCATAGCTGGGAACAGTTATTCGTAAAAGTCTCTGCCACGAAGTGTCCTGGTATCCTCCTGGCAACCTTCTCTTCAATCTATGAGGCAATGGCTGGAACCTTTTCTAATTAGAATGAATAGAAAATGGGGTCACCAATCTCCTAATAAACAAAAACCTTTTATGTATAGGCAGTGACGGGCCCATCCTTTCAAGTAAGGATCTCATCCCATGCCACAGACAAAAGTAAACACAGGGTATTCACAAGTAATACCCCCTGGAGCAGTGGTTCTCAACCTTCCTAATGCCTCCTAATGCCAAGACCCTTTAATACAGCTCCTCATGTTGTGGTGACCCCCCAACCATATAATTATTTTTGTTGCTACTTCATAACTGTAATTTTGCTACTGTTATGAATTGTAATGTAAATATCTGATATGCAGGATGTATTTTCATTGTTACAAAGGGCTTGCAACCCACAGGTTGAGAACCGCTGCTCTAGAAGGACC
>CAUYPK010026823.1:0-12764 GCA_963574355.1 Loris lydekkerianus
TAGAGAAAAATGAATCTTGATCCCTTTCTTATATCACACACACAAAATTAGTCTGAGATGAATCATAAACCTAAAAGTAAAAGTGAAAACTGTAGAGCTCCTAGAACTGTGCTGACCAGGATGGTAGCTGCCAGCCACACATGGGTATAGAGCATTTGAAATGTCCTACATGTAGTGAGCAGAAACAAATATAAACATTAAATTAATGTTTAATATTATATGCTGATATTTTGTATACATTGTATTAAATAAAATAGCATTAAAAGTTTAAAAAAAAGCAATATTTTGACATCCTTAGGAAATGAGAATACATTTTAATGCACACAGTACATGTTAGCCAGTCAGGATTAAGTGTGTTGTACAATTATTTTTTTCCTATGTAATATGTGAATCAGATTAATTTACAGCATTCAAGTACTAGGTTACAAAGTTGGATGTTCTACTCTGGTAGGCTAAAGCAACTGGAAGCATTTGCCTTGTAAGTTATCCCATTGCTCCTGCCACTTTCAAATGCCTGGCTCTAGGTTACAAGAAAAGAATCTGTTGCTATTACCTAGCCATTAATAATTTGTAGAATCTGTAATGACAATAGTCCAGAGTTCTCTTCTGGAATCCCAAAAGTTATTTCGAGCATTAGCTTGGGGAGTGTTATAGGACATAATAATAATGAAATGATAGTGTTAACATAACACGGATCTCTCCCACATACTTTCTCTGTCTTCTGCTCAAGTCCCTATTCCACAGATAATCATTGCATTCTTATCCAGTTAGCCTCCCCTTTGCAGGCAGAGGGGCATAAGGTGCTAGGGGAAGGTCATAAACTGGGATATCATACACATTTTGGAACAGGGATTTTTCTATGCTTTCCAGTGCTCCTTGCTATACTAAATTTTTCCCCCAAAGAAATCTGGAATTATCCTTCCCAACGAGAGAAAATGTTTCAACAGAATTTAGGAAATGTAATCTCTTTCTACTAACGTGTTCAAGGACCTATACTTCTGACCAAGATAAAATAATACAGATAGGATATACTCTCCCTCATGAAACAACCTAAATCAGAGGGACAGACTATGTGAAACATGGTTTTCAAGAAATCGAACACCAGGAAAAATAAAGAACATTGATCCATGCAAGATGTAAGTGAACAGCAGAGGTGGGCTCTATGATGGCTTCAGCCTAGTGCCTGGAGAGTTTTCAGGCTGCTGTACAGGAAAGAGGAACCTAGGAGAAGCCTCCAAGGACTCCCTGAGTTAAGGAGGGAGAGCTAAGAGTTGGGGAGACTCAGGAGGCAAGATTTTGGAGGATGGAAAACTGCACACAAAAAATCTACAGATCTATAGGCAGTCACCAACAAGTATTAAACATAGTACTGACAAGGGCATGGATATAAAGAAACTATATGAAACCAGAGAAAGATACCATCCAAAAAAATTGAAGGGAAGATTATCCAAGCAAACAGGCCAAGAGAAGTCCCTGTTCTTACCAGCCTGACTGGAGGACCACATTAGTCACTGAATATTGGCAGAGATATCAGAAAAAGATTACCTTAGAAGAGAAAAATCAGTACTTTTGAAGATGCCTAAGGAATTTTAACAGCAAGACCCAAAAGGATCAAATTATTCCCAAATCATTGAACTGAACTGCAGAGAAAAACCTCAAGATTTATAGGAATACAAAATATCTAATAGAACCTAAAGGAGACAGTTTTAACAATTTAAAGATCTCATATATTTAACGATGTAACTACCATTTCCTCATCATGTACTGTTCAATTTATTTATTTATTTATTTATTTATTTATTTATTTATTTAGGCAGATTCTCACTTTGTCACCCTCGGTAGAATGCCCTGGTGTCACAGCTCACAGCAACCTCAAACTCTTGGGCTTAAGAGATTCTCTTGTCTCAGTCTCCCAGGTAGCTGGGGCTACAGGTGTCAGCCACAATGCTGGGCTTTTTTTTTGTTGTTGCAGTTGTCATTGTTGGTTAGCTGGGCTGGGCTGGGTTTGAATCCCTGGGTGTTTGTGGCTGGCGCCCTACCCACTGAGCCATGGCACCATCTGTTCATTTATTTTTTTAAGCTTCATATTCCTTTATTGAGAACTTTTATGTTATGTTTAATGTCATCATCTTTGACCAACTCACGTATTTTATTCAGAACAGTTTGTTGAGATGTAATTGACATACAAAAGGTTGTACATATCATGTATGTACAAGTTGATGAGCTTAGAGATAAAGTAGTGAACCCCCACCACCATCTTTGCCATGAAGGTATCCATCAACTCCAAAAGTTGCTCCCATCTATTTGTCATTATTATGATTATCTGTGATAGCACCAGAAGATCCACCCTCGTGGCTAGCTGTGAGTATGCAAGACAGTACTGGTAACTGCAGGCATTATGTTGTACAGTAATGTTGCAGGACTTGTACATTTGCATAACTGAAACTCTGTACTCGACTAATACCTGTCTGTTTCTTCTCCTTCTTGCCCTTGGGAGCCACCATTCTACTTTCTGTTTATATGAATTTGACTGTTTAAGATTCCTCATGTCAGTGGGATCAGCCAGTATTTGTCTTCCTGTGTCTGGCTTATTTCACTTTGCATAATATCTCCAGATTCATCCATGTTGTTCTGAATGGCAGGATTTTCTTCCTTTTTAAGGTTGAATAATATTCTATTGTATAATACACATGTACAGTCCCTGGGATACAAATAGGAAAGGTTCTTTCTGTAGGTTTATTCTTAAATGTAATTAGTGTGTAATCTGATGCATTTACCTATTACGTGTAATAGCCACTGTTGGTAAGTGAGAGTTGTACCTAAGTCAGATGGTCCCAATTTGGGGACTGGCTACACTGTATTTTCTTTCTCCATTCATCCATTAGCAGACATTATGTTGAATTTGCTACTGTGAATAATGTTGCAGTGAAAATGGCAGATATCTCTTTGAGTTCCTGATTTCAGTTCTTTTAGGTATATATTCCAGAAATGGAATCTGAACACATGGTAGTCCTATTTTTTTTTGCAATTTTTGGCTGGGGCTGGACTTGAACCCACCATCTCCAGCATATGGGGCTGGAGCTCAACTTCTTTGAGCCACAGACACTGCCAGTAGTCCTATTTTTAATACTTGGAGGATCTTTACATGCTGTTTTCTGGAGTAATTGGACCAAATTACATTCCCATCAATGTGTTCAAGGCTATCTTTTCCCCCACATTCTTGCCAACTCTTATCATCTTTTTATCACTTTTTTTTTTTTTTTAAATAATGGTCATCTTAACACATATGAGGTAATATCTCACTGTTGTTTTGATTTACAATTCTCTGATGATTAGTGATGTTGAACACTTTTTCATGTATTTGTCGGTCATTTGAGAAATGTCTGCTCAGTTCCTTTGCCCAGTTTAAAATCAGGTTATTGGGGCTTTGGTGTGTGCCACACCTTTTGGGCACAAGACATGATTGTAAGAGGGACTTTACCTATATAAAGCTATCAGTGTAACCTGGTTTATTGTAACCTCAATGAATCCCCAACAATAAAAAATAAAGAAATAAAAAAAAAAGAACAAAGAAATATTTAAAAAAATAATAAAAAATAAAAATTAATAAAAATTAATAAAATTCTTATAGACATTAAGACACATTAATTTCAAAATAAAATGTTAAGATCAATTTAAAATAAATTAAATGATATACTATTCAGAAAGGCATATATATTTTTAATAAAATTATTATCTTTTGACCACCTGTTATAGTACTACAAATTTTGCAATTCTGCTTTTAAAATGATGCCTTGGTGTTATCTGGAGTAAGCACATAAAAACTGTTCCAGATGACCCTAGGTAAATTGTATAGTAGAAGATTAACAGTCATCTTCTGCATATAGCAGGTGATCTCTGCCAATATTACTTTTTTGTTATTTTTGAAAGCTTGGTCAGTATAAGCAAAGCAAGAGCTTCTAGGGTTCTAGGCGTGGGTAGGAATAGGGAAGTTGGTGTATTCACAATAGTTGGAATAATTATTTTCTAGGCTGGTCTGTGTATCTGGGCCAGTTCTTACATCAAAGAGGTCACAACTGATTGTACTTCGTCTCTTTAGTTTTTTTTTTTTTTTAATTTTTGCTCAGAAAATTTGCATGCCTGACTTCAGTGTCTCTGTACCAGGATGGCCTGTCCAAGCCATGACTTCTCCATTATGTGATGTCACAATCACAATAAGCATGGAAGATTACCTCATGTTTCTTTCTGGGAATTTATCTTGATGGTGGCCACAGTGAGAGAAGGAATGTAGGATTCACAGCTTGCCCTTGTTGGACCTCCATTTGATGCTGTCTCTTTCCTGTTCCCTCACCTTGGCCGTAAAAGCTTTCAGAAGTCACTTCCATACACAGACTTTTCTTCCCATTGCTAACAAAGCTGCAGAGCTCAGGACTCTTTTCCACTGGAGGTCTCAAACATACAATTCCCTTGCCATTCAGAGTCTCAGTGTCCTCATTTAGAAAAAGAGGGTAAATGTTTTACCTACTACATAGAACTGTTAACATTATGTAATGTCAGCCTTGTGGAATTTAATCCATTGCCTTGCATTGCAAAAGGATGCAAGGCATTGTTACTAATACGTTATACTTATTCTAAATATAGAATGCATAACTATATGTTCCAAAGATTCAGCTGGGCATATTTTTTTCATAATCTTTGAGCACCTGCATTTTCACTCATAGAATGACCACATGAAAGCTGTGTCAAAAGAAAAAAAGTAGAAGGAAACCAAATTCAGTGCAAATTTGGAGAATGCCTACCTAAGTTTTTGGAAATAGAAATCATTATGACTACTAGTTATGGCATAATATTTTTAGGATATGGTAACTTTTTTATGAAGTCCTAAATCTCATTTAGAGTCTTAGTAGCATTCTAAATTAAGATTTATTTTAACCTATAAATTTGACCTAACACAATTCTTAAGATATCATTTATACTTTATAATGCTTAACAGTTCATTTTTCTTAACTAATATTAAGCATCCCTTTATGGTACGTAGATACTACCTAAAATTATGATTTCATTCAATTGAACAAAATCAGTGTATTAATACAAAAATTGATATTGACTGTCAATTCAAGACTACTTGCAAGCACATATACTTATCTTCCTTTTCTTCTAAGACCTTATGAATATAACAGCAATGGCACAGAAAGAGAACAAATGATATATGCCCATAGCAGCAACCAAAAAGAATAAGAGTGGTCCATGTATGCAAGATATTTCAACATGCTTAAAAAGGCAGAAAGTTGATGGAAGCCTGATAAGATGAGACAACTAGAATGATGCAGGAAGGGGGCTCCAATGAATGAACTTTACAAAGATTTTAATGTTGGTGTCGCAGTGCTGGATGATGAAGTGAGAATGAGGCTGAATGAAGGGGAGTTCACTGGAAAGCTGACCATGGAACCAGGTGTTCTAGCTAGGCTTTTTCTTGTACACCTTTCACTATCCTACCACATTCCCTGGTAATTCCACTAAAACATACCAGAAGCCTGGTGTTTTCTTCTAAGCAAAAATAGTTGCCATTATACTATATATTCAGTCAACTGTGGAGAACTAGGGCTCCCATTGTTAGCATAGACATTAAAGAGCAAAATTGTCTTTATTCTAGAATTTGCCAGTGAGTAATCTAATGGCTAGTTCTCTGCTAAACTCATGTTAGTTATTAAATTCTGAACATGCATATGGACTTTTGTCCAACTTTTTAATTTATTGTTAAGGAGGGAGATCCTGGCATTCTACATTCAAGCTGTCATGAAGAAATAATAACATTATGAACAGTGTTCCCATTCTTATATATGTATGAATATCAAAGGCTCACCAGCAAAATGAAGGAGAAAGTCTTATATTAACCAACCAAAGAAAGAAGGCATTTGACTTAGGAGAAAGCAGATATTCTGTAGTAAATAGAAGACAACTAAAAAGAATCCCTAATTACTGTCATTAAAGGAAGGAACACTATGAAAACCAAAAAAGATCTGACAGAGTGGGTCAACAAGTCCCAAAACTAAGAAGTTTTATCACCAAAATCATAGACATGGAAAAATGATAAGAATATAAACATACACACACTCTGGAAATGGAACAGAGAGTCCATCTCATAAGAATGATCACATGGAAGGAGTGAAAAGATTTGAAGATGTAGAGAAGAGGAAAAAGTAACTTTTTCCTATCCTTCTAAATTCTCAACTGGAACTTTTCTAACAAAAGATTAACAAGAGAAAAACAAACAGAAATGTATTAACATGTATAATTCATATATACCTGTGAGAAAACTAGGGAATGAGTAACTCTCAAAGGGATGACTTAGAATTCTAGTTGATATAACATCTTTAACAAAGAACAATTTTTAGAGGACTGTCAAAACAGAGGGAAAGACCATGAAAGACTGAAAATTGTGGAAAGGTAAATGTACAAGAAACTAATGTAGATAAAGGCTAGTTAGTAAATGTAATTACACAGGTGCAGGCTCTAGGTTTCTAAGTTTCTAAAGTTTTCTTCTGGTGATGAAATCTTTTTTTTTTCTGGTAGAGAAGGGAAAAGGGATAACTTTGTAGATGTCTATTCTGATTTTAGGCAAATAGTGGGAGGGAAGGGAGTTTTCTTATATAGACTTCATCGCAATTGCCTTCAGCTCAAAATAATCCTTATGACAAAGTAACCTATTTGGGGATGGCATCTTCTTCTACCTAGAGAAATGCAAAGGTGTTATGATTTTCATCTCACATAGTAGGAAGCCGAATGATAATAGTGAAAGTAACTAAAACATGCAGTTTTTAATCTAACTTAGAAATTAGCAGTTTAAGCTTATACTTTAAAATTAGTGTAGTAACCATTAAACATTAAAACGGAATGTTGGGTTTGGGGTTGGGGAAAAGAGTATGATAAGAGATTAATAATTATTATAAGTTCTCTTATACTATTATATTTTTATCGCTGGCATGTAAATGTTTTTAAAACGAAAGTTAAAAATGCTATTTAACTAAGTAAATTTAAAACAGTAGAAATAAGTCATAGTGATTACATTTAACATGGTTTGCCTACTAATTTGAACATTAATCTGACTGAATTTGCCATTAAAGCAAGGGAAAATAATCATATTCATAAACTGTATAGCCATAGCTCAAAGGGGTGTCTTTATTTTACATGTGTAGTCTAGTGAATATTTCCTGGTGTTTAGGTGATACTTTTTGTTGTATTTCATTTAAAAGATGAATACTTAAAAAAGATAATACTTAAAAAACTCAGATGAATAAATTATTCCAGCTCCAAATTTTTAGTTATTGAAGCATTTAACCATTTTATTTATTTATTTATTTATTTATTATTTTTTCTATTCAGTTTCAGAAGAGAAATATGCACTGCAGCAGAAGTTACATAGAAGGCCTAATAGGAAACGAAGGCAAAGCTTTGCAAAATCATACACAAGTTATTTCCATGTCAGCCATATGTAGCTTTACTTGTCTATTGGGAAGTAATTTATTTTAACCTTGAATACACAAAATAAAGATTATGGAAATAGATTGAAATTTAGTCTAATTTTTTGGTATTCTGCTATTAATTCATATGCCAGTTTGAAAGACCTGCAGACAAATAATAGATATTTTAGTGGAATTAAAAACAAAGCACTCATCAACACTATGATATTATTTTACTAAGTTTCCATATTGATGTGTTAGCATTTATAGTAGAAGGCTTTGTCATCAAAATCCTCTATTCATGATTGATTTGCTACATTTATTAAGATCACTTGATTACCTAACCATCTGGATTTTTGTGACCAGAAAATGCTATATATCACCAATTATACGGAAAGCACACTGCTGAATGCTAAAGATGTAAGTGTTGATAAACATGGTATTTTTTTCTCATAAATACATAATTTGTATGTAAAGAAGTGATTAATAAAAATTCATTTGGCCTCTTATGAGAGAAAGGCACACACACAGAGAGATTACTTAAACTTGGTTCCCCAGGAAAGCTTCATACAATTAATATAAGAAATGGGATCCAGAATGAAAAGTAGAATAAGAAAAATATTCTTGGAAAAAAAGAAGTATAAGCCAAACAATGTGTTAAAAAGGCAGATACAACCTTTTATAATTGAAGAGTTGTTTTTTTTTTTTTTTTATCTGCATTTTGGCCTACACCTCTCAGATTTTTATAGCAATGTGAATTACTTCAGCATCTAGTTAATATGCAGGCTTGAATCAGCCTGTTGGGCATGTAACCTGAAATTCTGGGTATGGAAGAAGCTCCCAGGCACTGCCTGTGCTGCTAGTCCAAGGACCATGCTTGTCTTAGGCAGGGCTGACTCCTTTGATTCAAGACATAAATATGAGTATATTTACTGAAGCAATGAAGAAGAGTGATATGATGTTCTGTGAAATGATTCAAAGAAAAGCTGTTTCTCCTTCTGGGCTCTCCACTTCTCAGGTATTTGTACTTATGTTCCCTAATTCCCAGGGAAGTGGGTTCCACTAAGTCATTCAGTTCTGTTCATTACTGGTGCTTGCTGTCTTACTCCTTACATTTCAGGTAGTGACTCCACCAGCCTCAGGAAAGTTATGGCTTATTTACTTTATAAACACTACTTTATTTTATGTATACTTTGTAAAATAGGTATTTCCTCCTCCTCAGCCAGTTTCAATGTTGCTGTTAGTTTATTTGTGCAAGATAATTCACTTTGATGGTTGATACAGAGCTTTCAGCCTTACTATGTGGTATTTCCAATCAGTCTGTATGTGTTATTCATACCCCAGAACTGAAAATATGTGAGCAAATATTGGTAGTCACTTCTCCACAATCTTTCATGGTGGACATCTATTCTTTGACTTTACCTGTTACATATTTGTGCATAAGAACATGATTAGTAAATATCTTTAAATATTTAAAATGTTGATTTTACTCTCCCCATTTGGAGATTTTTATTCTGTATCTCTGGTGCTGAGCTGAAAACTGTATTTTAACAGTGACTGGGTGAATATGATTTCTTGTAAACCTGTACTCAGCAGTTACCCTTTCTTCACAATAGAAGGACACCAACATAGTGTGGAGGCATCTGACAACTTCTCTGCAGGAGGTGATTCTTGAAAATGAGATGTTATCAATTTGAACCAATTGGGGTGATATAATTGAGATTCTATTAGTGATCTGACCACAAACTGAATGAGTTATTTTGTTATTAACAAAGAAAGGAAGAAATTGACCTTCAAATTGGGTCCATTTTGGACTGTAAGGGTAGAATGTTATTCAACTAAATGCTCATTATTCCAGATTTTTAGATGAAAGATAAGTTTTCTCCAAAAGAGATAAAAAAAAAGTTATGTTAATTTAATATGTTGAGCAATGGATAATGCTAAGATTGTCTCTGGAAAAGGAAAATAAGTAATGTGTACACTAGAAATATAGCAAATAAAAGATGATCACTATGGGGAATTTGCATAAACTGGAGTCTTAAACAGTTCTTCCCTTGCTAAAATGGTCCTTTAAAGAAGAAATTTCACAACAGAGGACAGGACATCCATGAGGTATAATACTAAGTAAAACTAATTAATCATTAATTTTAGCAACACAAACCCAAGTTGGATCCCTTATTAGAGGAGTGTTGGACATAGAAACTTAACATGACTATGTGTCAATCATAAATTTTTCTGTAAATGGATACTGCCCAATTTCAAAATTTTAATTTAAGTTTTCAAAGACAGTGAATCTACAAATGCATTTTTGTTCATATTAAATTTGGTGGTAAATTTCACATTTTGAAAACGTTTATAAATGAGAAATATATTGATGTTCCTACTCTGAGTGGAGAATAGATGAATGAACTTAAGACTTAAATTAAAATAAAAAAAACTTGTCCTTCCAAGAAACATAAAGCAATGTTTTTCTTGTATAGATTCCTGCAGACCAATAACACATTATACAAATCCCTAAGTGATTATGAAGTATATTTTATATTCTCTTTAGATAATAGATAAGAAATTTAATGATAGAATTTTTGTTCATTTATTTTCATAATTTAGGGAAAAAAATCACTTTAAAACTAATAAGAAACTGTTGGAATGGAGAATGTAATATAAAGGGTATACAGAAGAAAGTTAAATATTAAGAATGCTTAATATCAATGAAAGTCAAATTACATCCTTTGATTTCTTTTTCTTCTTATTATTAAATCATAGCTGTGTACATTAATGTGATCATGGGGCACCATACACTGGTTTTATAAACAGTTTGACACATTTTCATGACACTGGTTAACATAGCCTTCCTGGCATTTTCTTAGTTATTGTGGTAAGACATTTATATTCTACATTTACTAAGTTTCACATGTATCCTTGTAAGATGCACTGCAGGTGTAATCTCACCAATGACCCTCCCTCCACCCATCCTCCCCCTTCCCTCCACTTCCTCACCCCCTTACCCATATTCTTAGGTTATAAATTAGTTTCATAGTAGGGCTGAGTACATTAGATGCTTTTTCTTCCATTCAGGAGATACTTTACTAAGAAGAATATGTTCCAGCTCCATCCATGTAAACATGAAAGAGGTTTTTTATGGACATGGGGTCTCACTGTCACTCAGGCTAGTCTCAAAACCTGACCTTAAGCAATCTTCCTGCCTCATTCCCAGAATGCTGCCAGCTTCCCAGAATGCTAGGGTTACAGGTGTGAGCCACAGCACCTGACCCTAACATCTTTATAGCTGTAGGATAAAGTCCAAGTTCCAACTTAGGTAAGCTGCTCTGGAAAGCCCTGCTAGACACCCTGGTCTATGGAAAATCCTCCTCGTTCCAAATTTTTTAATAAAACACAGAGGTAGAGTTAAGCCTCAAGGTTAGACACACCTAAGATTAAATATTATATACAGAATATCTTTGACAAAGTGATATATCATTTTTAAAGTAGCTTTACCATCTTTAAAGTTGGGATACTAATGGCACCTTCCTCAGAGTGTATTTAATCCAACAAGGTATATAAATGCACAGTGCATTCTGTTTAACAAGCACAAACTTGCTTCTCATTACTTATGTATTACTTCACTAGTTATGTATACTATTGTATGTTGTTAGACTAATCATTATTCTCACGGTTGTTTTTCTAGCAATGTAACATATACCACAGGTCTGTGCTTCCCTGTGTTCTTCTGTACTCTGGCAGACAGCGGGTGTTCAATAGCATTTGTGGGCTAAATCCAGTTAATGTATTATCAACCAAACATATAAAAGCTACTATAAGGGGGAGAAGTGAAAGAAATATAAGATTTATATAAATTAAAACTCATTCAGGTAAGTAGAAATTTATATATTTATGCCACCATAGGTAACAACAAAATTATTTCAACTCATATCAATTTGGCACTTGTGCGTTACCCTTAAGAATACAAAGATTGACAAAACATAATTCTTGCCCTCACAAAGCTCAGGGCCTCATTGGGAATACATGCTAGTAAACAGATACATTACAAGGGTGTATTACATAAGGATAAGGGCTGTTGAAGTTGCACAAGTAAAGTTTGATAGGACCACAGCCTGGGCAGGAAGGAAATGGGGAAATGTCGTGTCCAAACTCATAAAATAAGGTACTACATATTGAGGATGTCAAAAATACAAGCTGGCAGCAAAATGTATGGTTTAGTCTCTTTAAATTCTCTTTACTGCCCAATAAAGTCGGTGATAACAGCTTCCTGTTGAATAGAGAAGAGATAATTCACTCAGGAAATATTTTTTATCCAATTGGGACAGAGGATTGGTAAGATCTTGACAAATGCTCTGTTGGGAGGTTTGCCAAGAGATATTTCTAAGTGAGTAGCAGAAATGAGATATGTATACACACCAAAACCAGGGCAAGAATTCTCTCTGTCCTTCCTAAAGTAGAGCTCATTGGAAGTGATGAAGCTGCGCCCCCAACTGGACCTGTCTCAGTGGTTCTCTAATTCTCTCAGATGTGACGGGGCTCATGCATAATGAATACAAAATTCTGACCAGAAAACTTAAAGCAAATTTAATTATATGCAGAATGAACAAAATCAACACACCCAATAATGCTGTTTAAATCACAATTTCAAAAATCAATTTTTCCAAGAAAATATCTCAGTCTTTTTTCAGACACCCTCTAAGAACTGAGAATTCCATCAAACCTTTTCCCTGCAAATGATACAACATTGTTACTGTCATTGTCCACCAGGAAGAATGGTGGTTTTCTTTTCTTTCTTTCTTTTCTTTTCTTTTATTGGGGGGGAACTTTATAAACATTTGATTTTTGCATTGCAGGCTGTTTTTGCCTTGTGTTAATTTACACATTGAAATACTCACCACTTATTGACAAGGCTTTAAAGAAAACCCATTTCACATAACAAAGTGGTTTACCAGAATGAGTGATTTTTATTTAACCTACTCATCTTTCTAAAAACTGAGATGAGGGCAATCTCTAGCAGGGGTGTCCAACCCACTGTCTGTGAGCTGCATGTGAATTATGTGAGGGTTTTTTTTTTTTTTTTTTTTTTTTTTTTTTTCTGATATTTGTTATTTAAAAACAAAAAAATTTTGCAAATGACTTGTTTTTTTTTTATCACAGACTCTTTCAGAATTGGGTGTGTTGATTTTGTTCATTCTGCATATAATTAAATTTGCTTTAAGTTTTCTGGTCAGAATTTTGTATTCATTATGCATGAGCCCCGTCACATCTGAGAGAATTAGAGAACCACTGAGACAGGTCCAGTTG
>CAUYPK010026824.1:0-13409 GCA_963574355.1 Loris lydekkerianus
CTAAGAAAATGCCATGAAGGCTATGTTGAACAGTTTGATGAGAATATTTCAGATTGTATATGAAACCCGCACATTGTACCCCTTGATTGCACTAATGTACACAGCTATGATTTAACAATAAAAATAAATAAATTAAAAAAACACAAAAAAAATACCAGTAAATGATCTTTAGTAACTTACACTTCATATACTGCAAAAATAAGAGTAATCAATTATCTTGATAATTTATAAATAAATTCAATACATATTTCAAGAATGCCATTTTTGCCTATGGATTATGGGAGATACTAGAGAAGAAAATTATTATGACTACTTTTGTCTGAAATATAATTGAGGCAAGTTGTTCAGAATTTACATTTTTGCATGTGTTTACAACTTTCGACTTTGCTTTGCAGTTCTGGACTTAGCCTGAAGCCAATCACAGTCTGATTATAGTTACGGATTAATAGCTAAGTGTGTCATCCACTGATTTTATTGAGATGAAACTTTCCAATGGCTTTAGTTATTATAATGAGGTTAAGCTTCATTTATACATTATTGATATTATTTCAGTGATGTTGATTCTGGATCTTTGACCTTTACATGATAAATATTAATTGAACAGATCTGAATGTGTATGGTTCTTTTTTGCTGGACTTTTTGTTTTTAAACAAACAGCTTATGTACTCAAATATAAAAATACATTGGCCCCTTTTCAGGGACCAAGTAGTAAAAATATTTTAGGTGAGAGAATGTAAGTATTCCTAGTAGTAAAATCTCAGCAAGTTATTATTACTAAAGTTAAACTCATTTCTATGTTTCCCTCTTCCCTCATATAGAGTATCCTTTGTTCCCTATCTCAGTTATGAATTCACCAGTTACCCAATCTCCCAAGCTGGACTTCTGTTACAGTGTTTGACAGCTCCTCTTTCCTCACACTTTATCTTCGCCAATTTCTGTCAGTTTTTCCTACTGAATTCTATATCATTCAAAATCACTGGACTCCATTCTATTCTAACTTTTAAAGATATTTTCTTTTATTATTATTATTAAATCATAGCTGTGTACATTGATATGATCATGGGGCATCATACAGTAGCTTCATAGACCATTTGACACATTTTCATCCCAATAGTCAACATAGCCTTCCTGGCATTTTCCTAGTTACCGTGGCATGACATTTACATTTCACATTTGCTGAGTTTCACCCTTACCCTTGTAAGATGGCCTGTAGGTGTTTCACTTGCAGGTTTCATGTGCAAGTCCTGGGCTTTCATTTGTGATGCTCTGAAAGAACAGCAGAATGTAAGGGTGGGAAGATGGCATCAGCATGGGAACCTGCTAACGTGAAACAACCTTTATTCCACTGTGGTTAATTAGAATGAAATACTTGCTAAAATACATATATATCAGAATTGAGCATTATACAGCCCTGAGTCTTCTCAGTTGAGAAATAAGATGGTCTAAAATATATTGCACTGTGTGGCCATTATTAAGACATTTTCAACATGTTAGTCCTTTCTATAGAGACTTTACCAGCTCTGCAGTGCCTATAGGATAAGGCCCACTTTCATAAAAATATCAATAACTGAATTCTTTCCACATTTTATAATATACCCCCTCCCAGACACACACACCCTGGAAATTCTGAATTCTTGAAAATTACCTTTAGGTTATATATATACCTATATTGCATATATATGTGTGTGCGTGTATATGTATTTATAGAATATACACACACACACGTATATGTCATAGGATATCAATGTATTTCAAATGGCTTTCTTGACTATGCACTAGTAATTATCAGAGGTTAACATGGTATAGATTGATGTCCATTTTAGTTAAATCAGCATTCCTTCAAGAGAGAGGTCAAAATTCCTCCACACCCATATTTTGGCTCTGTTTCAAATGTTTTGTGGGGAAGTGTCTGTCTACAAGATAATTTTATTTTCATTCTCTATGTATTATGGCATTTATAAATTTCTAGTTTGACTTTATAGCTTTTAAACATCTCAGTAACTTTAATAAAATGAGAAAACTGTGAAGACATTATCAACAAAAGGAGTCAAGGTAAATACTAGGGCAGAAAAGGTTGTATGGGATGTTATAGCATACAATAACCCTTGAGCGATGCAGAGGCCAGAGGAGCTGATTCCCCAGGCAGCCAAAATCGGCTCTTCTAGCTGTCTACTAGTGTCTGAAAGCTTTTCCCTTAACATTATCACTCAGTGAACACATATTTTGAAAATTCTATGTATTGTACACTGTATTCTTACAATAAAATATGCTAGAGAAAAGAAAATGTATTAAGGAAATTATAAGGAAGAGAAAATATCTTTATTATTTGGTAAGTAGGAGTGGGTCATCATTAAAGCCTTCAACCTCTTAAGTAGGCTGAGAAGTAGGAAGCAGAGGGGTTGGTACTGCTGACTCACATGTGGCAATGTAGAAGAAAATCCCTGTATAAGTGGATCCATGTGGTTTAAACCTGTGTTGTTCAGGGTGAACTGTATTATTATCATTGCAAACTAAGTAATCCTGACAGATGAACTTGCTATTCTCTCTTATTTTTAGCTCTGAATTCTCTTTTTTACTATATACTTTTCCCAAGTCTAATAAAATACTTAATTTTTCATAATGCAATATATTAAAGAATGTAAAGGTAAATGAAACATACAATTGATTCAACAGTTCAAGTTAAAGAATGCTTATCTGACACTTTATACAAAACGCTATTTTGGAACTAACATTATAAATCTATAACAACTCACCCTATAATTGCAGAGATAGATACATAAATACCTCTATACAAAATAGAAAGAAGGGTTAATGTCTTTCTATGTTCTTAATTTTACTAAAGGGCATTCTTAACCACTCAGGGGCCCAAGTTATCAACCTAGAAGATCATTTTCCTTGCTTCTTGTATTTTCTCTGTCTAAAAGTTACCAACCCCAATGAATTGTATTTTCCATCACCCATTCTTGTTCTTCCCTGGTGTCCTTTATATACCCACCTACCAACGTGCCTCCCTCCACTCCTACTTGCCTCTATTACTGCATACATAAATTCTTCTTCTTCTCTCATTCTCTATATCTAATTTATCATCAAGTCTCATTGATTCTGTCTCTAAAATCTTAAAAGCATCGTACCACTATAGTAGTTATTGTTAGGGACAGGCAGGGAACAGGGTAAGAAGGAAAAGAAAAGCACCAATTGCTGAGACAAAGAAAAGTGGGCAATTGCTGAGATAGAGGAAACAGCTTGGACATGAGCAGGGGGGGAAGACAGACTGTTCTGGGCTACTATAAAAGGAGAACTAGCCACGAGTGTGGTTAGAAAGTTTTGAAATTCAGGTGCTGCTCTATTCCTAAGACCCCAGCAGAGGATTGATTAGGAGGAAGTTCGTTAGCATCCCATGATTAATCAATGCCCTGTTAATACCTTGAAGAATTTCCATTGAAGTTAGTTAAGAATAATGTAGAGTCAGTCTGATTAAGACTTACGTGAAAGAAATGCAGAAACATGAGTTAAAAATACATAAACATTAGACGTAGGTGGAGCAAATCTAGGAGTTAGGGGATAATATAAGGTAAAAATTTGTAAAGGGGCCTTCTTCATTCTCAAGGAAGAAACCCACATTTCCCTCTCAGGTGTGTTCTCCCTGCTTATAAACTTGAGTATGTTAAATCTGTTCTAAATTTAAGCATGTTTTATAAAATTAAACTTCGCTTATTGCCTGCCACTGCTGCCTCTAACTTCCTCTTTTTGTGCTGGCTCTGCTGCCGCTACTGGGTTTCCTTTTTTTGTGCTGGCTGAGTCAAAGTGCTTCCAGATTCTGGGGGCTGCTTGCTAGTGGCACTCAGAGAAAGCCTGAACTGAGACTGGGGTCTTCATAACCCCCTGACAGTTATGAATTCTACATAATACCAGAGTAGTTGTTTTAGAGAGTATGTTCACTCCTGTCCACCCCAGTTTAAAGCTTAAAACCCATCACCCTTACCTGCAAAATGCGGCCTGGTCTTTCCTCTTCTGTGACTCACAGCACATACTGAGAACTCACCATACGCCAGGCTTGGTGCTGGATATACAATAGTGTAATCATATACATACAATTCTTTCAACAATCTTATATTATAGTTGAGGATACAGAAATAAGGATATTAGTAAATAAGTCATTAAATTATAGTACATTTTGATGAATGCCATAGAAAAAATAAACTTTATTCTAAACTATAATGAAGTGAGGGAGCTTCAGTTGGAGACAGAAAACTTGGAGTGTCATTTTGGATGAAAAGGCTTAGATTGTGAAGGAGCCAGCCACAGGAAGAGGGGGGACAGAGATTTCAGGCAGAGGGATACATATGTCTGAAATCCATGAAATGAGGATTAGGAAGAGCCTAAGTGACTAAGTCAAAGTGATAATAAGGAGAGAGTGTCAGAAAAGGGGATAATGAAGCAGGTAAGGGCTTGTATTAGTTTGCTATGGCTATATAACAAAGTGCACAAACTGGTGGTGCCTGTGGCTCAAAGGAGTAGGGCGCTGGCCCCATATGCCACAGATGGAGGGTTCAAATCCAGCCCCTGCCAGAAACTGCAAAACAAACAAACAAACAAACAACAACAATGAAAAAAAAAAAACAAAAATGTGGTGGCTTAACAAAACACACTTACTATCTAATCCACCATTTCCGTTGGTCGGAAGTCTTGACATAGATGGACAGATTTCAGTTCCTTGTGTTTGGTGTTTGTAGGTCTCCACTTTCTTGCTGCTTGGCACCCATGATCCCTTCTCAGCTTTAGTGGTCAACTCAGAGTTCCTTCCCACACATCAACCTATCACAGATCCCTTCCTAATAAGCTACCTGACTTCTCTCAAGCCACTTGGAGAGTCCCTTACTCCAGTCTGCTATGATGGGATCTTACATAGCATAATTATAGAGTGAATGTCTTATCATCTTTGCCAGATTCTTTAGAATCTGGTTTAGAAAAAAGTCATAGTTTTCATCATATTCATAGGAAGAGGACTGTAGATAGGAGTGACTCATTGGGGACCACCTCAATGTGTTTCTGCCACCAAGACTCCATCATATAAACCATCGTAAGGAATCTGGATTTATTCTAAGTGAAATGGGATTGTGTGGAAGGGAAGAATATGTAAAGAGGCTCAATTCATGTTCCAGGGAACGAGGACAGGAGTAATTCATTCTTTTTAGTGGCTCACAGATTTCCTGGAGAAGGCTCTAAGATAATAGGACTAATAGATAAATACAGAAGAAATGCCATCAAAGAAAGATAACATCTTTGCAAAAACTACAGGTGGACAAGAGCCGGTGTGACTAGGGGAGGGCAGGTAGCACACACATTGGATTATTCAAGATGCAGTAGGTCAAAAGTAGGTGGGAACTGGTCAGGCAGGGGGGCTCATACTTATAATCCCAGCAGTTTGGGAGACTGAATTGTGAGGGTCAGGAACCCTAGTGTTTTAGGTCACAGTGAATTGATTGGACCACTATACCCCAACTGGGCAGACAGAGTAAGACCCTCTCACTCCTACCAAAAAAAAAAAAAAAAAAAAAAGTAGATAGTAACCAAATGGATTTGAAAGTAGTAGATAATTTTGTATGATCTTAAATATTATCAGATATGCTGGTTTGGAAGATAAGTCTTGTGCTGACAATGGAGAAAATGAATTGAAGGAAGAACTCATCAGATCAGTTAAGGAGATCACTATTTCCATAGAATGTTAAAAACATTTTTAATACATTTTGAAGCCTTTTAACTACACAACAAGCAAGCATCAGAATGATTGTTTCTAAAGGCTGCATTCTAGTTAGTAGCGAATAAAACTTGAATTTACTTGGATGGACTCTTCTGAAGGTTGAGCATTTAAACAACATATTAAAAGAAATAGGCACTCTACTTTTAATTACAATAAAAAATAGATGTAAGGAACAAGGGCCTGTATTCTATGATCTGCTAAGTAGAAAAATTATTAATTCCATTGTGACTGAAAGCCTGGCTGTTTTGTTTATCTTTGCATCCCTGGTCCCTAACAACATACTTGATCCTTCAAAATTATTTTCAAATGGATGAATGAATGAATGAGCAGTCACATGAATAAATGTTATTCTGACTTTAACCTCCGGACCACTACTTTTGTTCACTCCCTTTGCTCTCTCCTTACTGAAGTTCAACTCATCATTGACATTCAAGGCATATTCTAATCTCAAAATCTGAATCATTACTTTTTATCATAGTTTGTGTTAAAATAAAGTTATGTAGACTGTCTTATACGCATGGACTCTGTGAAGTGCATGAGATAATTCACAATATGTATGGCAACCTTAATGCAAACTGCTTGAGGACTAATGATTATACAGGGCTTTGTACTTTCTTTGAAACTAAATTTAGAAAATTCTTTATCTTCAGACTTTGATGTAATGCCCAATTGATCACTTAATTGTGGCTATGGAAGAATATTCTGTAGGGTATTAGTTCTGAGCAAATAAGTGATGATTAGGAGATAAGAGGAAAAAGAAACCCATGTTTCTTTGTGTATGACTAAAGATATGTTTGGTATATTTTCTTTAACACAAATACTTAAATGTCTTTTCTGGAACTTCCTTAATAGCATATTAGCATTTAGAATTGTTTAGAATATTGATTATATACTTTCAGTCATTTTCATTAATATTAAAGAGGAATTTTTTTCTCTTAAAGAAATTTTAGCAAATAAAATGTCTCTCTTCCCTGAACACTGTGCCTGATACCCATAGATCACTAATAAATATTTGTTAAATGATTTTAGAATTAAAAACTCAAACATAGCTATATCCATAGCTCACTGTGGATTGACAGAATTACTCAGAAGAAGTAATATAGATTTTACACTAATAGCTTTACCCTAGGCAATTTTAATATTTAGTAACTTTTAAATATGTAAGTTAATGTGTAATATTCAATATTTTCTTTGATGTATTATTTTTGTTATAAAAAAGAGTTAATATTATATGAGAAAAATATTACTTAAATAGTCCAGTTGAAATATGGCACATTTCAGATTTAAAAACCTTTGAGGAGTTTTCAATGTGATTTACTATAATAGGAGGCCTAATGCCTTTAATGATATTCACATTCTGGGTCACTGGAGAAGTGGAAGCAAAATCTAAGGCCGAGCTGTCATGGTTTCTGAGTACCTATGGCATGTGTGTGAACTATTCCATAAGAATTACCTGCCATGTGTAAACTAATGTGATAAAGCTATAATTATTTTTATTAGAATAATTTTTTCATTACAAAAATAAAGTTTTCTAATTATGAGCAATCTGAACAAATGAGAAAAAAATTTAAAAAGAGAAATTTATCTATGGCCATATAAACACTCAACATTCTGTTACCTTTCTTTAAAGTATTCCTATCCATCATTTTTACCTACCTGTATTTATATATTATATGTGCAATAGTTTAGTAATTTAGAGAAAAAAACTACAAAATTTGAGAAACATAGGGAGCATAAAGAAGGAAATATCCAGAACTCCATGAAGAGATATATCCTCTTACGGTGTTTTCTATCTTTTTCTATGCATGCTGATGTTGTCTTTTATATTCTGATCGTGAAGGATAGTTATTGGAGGGATATGTTTGATGGAAGAAGGTGGATACATGAGGGCTTCTTGAAGGAGGAGGATATTTCTGTGGTTAGGTGACTTACTCATTTTTCTCAATGAATAAATCAAAGAATCAAGTTATTCAATACAAGATATTAAAATATGAAAAATAATTTCTCAAGATCACTGGAAATGAAAATGATCATGATTTTATCTGCACAATTTTGATTTTTTAAAGAAAAATCCCCTTGATGTCCCTATTCTTTTAATAGAAGCAATATTACCTGCAGGTTTAAATCAAAGCCAGGCTTTAGCACTTAGAACTGAGTGAATTTGGACTATGTGCTTTGTGTTCCTATCTATAAGATGGGGATAGATGAACTAACACATGAGACCTGCTTATAAAAATGGCTGTCACTTGGGAAATAATACATACAGATTAGCCATCACCAGTAAGTTCTGAAGTAGCCCTCCTTTTATTGTCTAAAGAGGGTTTTTTTTTTGTTTGTTTCAATAGACACTGTGGATTATAATCAGACTACAGTTAATTTATGTAAATTTGATGTGTTTCAAACTTACTAAAGAGATTTTTTAGTGCCATGATGAAAAACATAAGCTTAAATTCAAGCAAGATATTCCTTAGCTATACCAATCTTGGAGAAAACATTTCTCTCTCTGGAATAAATCTCACTTTATGATAAATAATCTTTTCAGTGTGTTGTGAAATTTGGTTTGCTAGTATTTCGTTGAGGATTTTGGCATCTATGTTCATCAGAGATATTGGCTTACAGTTTCTTTTGTTGTGGTGGTTGTGTCTTCTGATTTTGGTATCGGGGAGATACAGGCATTGTAGATTGAGTTTGAGTATTTCCCGCACTTGGAATTTATGAAAGACTTTAAGTGATATTGATGTTAATTTCTTGTTGAATGCTTTGTAGAATTTCGCAGTGAAGCCACTGGTTTGTGGGTTTATCTTTGATGGGAGACTTCTTCTATCTTCTTATTTATTATTGGTTTACTTAGTTTTTGGGTTTTTTACTGGTTCAATCTTGGTAGGTTGTATGTATTTAGGAATTTATCCATTTCTACTAAGTTTCTAATTTATTAGCATATAGTTGATCATGGTAGTCTAACAATCCTTTGAATCTCATTTGATCTCTCTTCTCATTTAGTCTGGCTAAAAGTTTACCAATTTTATTTATCTTTTTTTAAAAAAACCCAACTTTTCTTTTCCCCTTAATCTTTTGCCTTTTTGTCTCAATTTCACCTATCTCTGCTTTGATCTTTGTTATTGCTTGCTTCTACTAATTTGGGGGGGTTTGCTATTGTTTCTTGAGTTCTTTGAGATGCATTGTTCAGTTCTTTATTCAAAGCTTTTCTACTATTTTAATGCAAACACTTATTGCTTTCCTCTTGTTATGGTCTTTCCTGTATCCCATAGATTTTGATATGTTTTTTCATTTTCATTTGTTTCAAATAATTTTTTAATTTCCTTCTTAATTTATTCAGTGTTTCCCTGGTCACTTAGAAGCATACTATTTAATTTCCATTTGTTTGCATATTTTCCAGTGTTCCTCTTATTATTGATATTTAAATGTATGCCATTGTAGTGAGACAAAATACTTGAAACAATTTCAGGATTGTTAAAAATATTTTTAAGACCTCGTTTTATGGCCTAATATGTGGTCTATCCTTGAGAATGAACCATGAGCTGAGAGGACGAAATGTATATTTTGCAGCTGCTAGATGAAATGTTCTGTAAGTATCTATTTTGTCTATAACACAGATTAAGTCCAATGTTTCTTTGTTGATTTTCTGTCCGGATGATTTGTCCATTGCTAAAAATGAAGTTTTGAGGACTCCAAGGATTGTATCAAGGTCAATCTTTCTTTACTTCTGATAATATATTTACTTTACATTTCTGGGTGCTCCATTGTCAAGTGCATATTCATTTATTTATTTTTCTAATAAATGGAATTTTATTTTACTTTTTATTCCACTTTGCTTTATCAACATTATATTATTATTATTTGTATTTGAGAATATTACAGGTGTACACACATTTTGTTTCATAGTTTGTTTTGTACATTTCAAGTCTAAGCTGTAAGTGTGCTCTTCACCCAGAATGAGTGCGTTATGCCCATCGAGTATGAATTAACCCAACTCCCCCCCAACTTACTTGAGTCCCCTTGAGTTTTACTTCCTTATGTACACTTCAGTATTAGCTGTCTAGTTCCAATTTAGTATTGAGAACTTTCCAGACATGCCAGGAGATTCTGAAATTCAGATAGCAGACAGTTTCAAACTCCAGCGTGACTCAACCTGAATAAGACATCCCCCAGACACATCATAATCAATTTCACTAAAGTTAATATGAAGGAGAAAATTCTGAAAGCATCCAGACAAAAGAAAACCATTGCTTACAAAGGAAAGAATATTAGAATAACTGCAGATCTCTCTGCTGAAATCTTTCAAGCTAGAAGAGGATGGTCATTGAATTTTAATCTCCTAAAACAAAATAACTTTTAACCCCGGATACTGTACCCAGCTAAACTGAGTTTTATTTATGATGGAGAAAACAAATACTTTAATGATATTCACATGTTGAAGAAATTTGCCATAACTAAACCAGCTCTCCAGGATATTCTCAGACCTATCCTCCACAAAGACCAGCATAATCCTCCACCACAAAAGTAAACCCACCCAAAAAATTTTGATCAAATTCCAATTTCCACAGTTGCCAAAGAATTAAAAATGTCCTCTGGACTCTCAAAAGGCTTATCAATGTTCTCAATTAATGTGAATGGTTTAAATTGTCCTCTAAAAAGGCACAGGTTAGCTGACTGGATACAAAAACTCAAGCCAGATATTTGCTGCATAAAAGAATCTCATCTTATATTAAAAGACAAATATAGACTCTAGGTGAAGGGATGGTCATCTATACTCCAGGCAAATGGAAAGCAGAAAAAATCAGGTGTTACAATCCTATTCGCAGACACAATAGGCTTTAAACCAATCAAAATAAGGAAGGATAAGGAAGGACACTTCATATTTGATAAAGGTAATACTCAATATGATGAGATTTCAATTGTTAATATTTATGCACCCAACCAGAATGCACCTCAATTTATAAGAAAAACTCTAACAGATGTGAGCAACTTGATTTCCTCCAGTTCCATAGTAGTTGGAGATTTTAATACCCCTTTAGCAGTGCTGGATAGATCCTCCAAAAAGGAGCCAAGCAAAGAAGTTTTAGATTTAAACTTAACCATTCAACATCTGGACTTAACAGAAGTCTACAGAACAATTCATCCCAACAAAACTGAATACACATACTTCTCATCAGCCCATGGAACATACTCCAAAATTGACCACATCCTAGGCCACAAATCTAACCTCAGCAAATTAAAAAAAATAGAAATTATTCCTTGCATCTTCTCAAACCATCATGGAATAAAAGTTGAACTCAATAACAACAGGAATCTGCATACCCATACAAAAACATGGAAGCTAAATAACCTTATGCTGAAGGATAGATGAGTTATAGATGAGATTAAGAAAGAAATCACCAAATTTTTGGAACAAAACAACAATATGACATGAATTATTAGAACCTCTGGGATACTGCAATGGGAGACCTAAGAGGGAAATTTATAGCACTGTAAGCCTTCCTCAAGAAAATGGAAAGAGAGGAAGTTAACAACTTAATAGGACATCTCAAGCAACTGAAGAAGAAAGAACATTCCAACCCCAAACCAAGCAGAAGAAAATAAATAACCAAAATCAGGGCAGAATTAAATGAAATTGAAAACAAAAGAATTATACAACAGATCAATAAATCCAAAAGTTGTTTTTTTGAAAAGATCAATAAAATAGATAAACCTTTGGCCAACCTAACCAGGAAAAAAAAGAGTAAAATCTCTAATTTCATCAATTAGAAATGGTAATGATGAAATAACAACAGACCCCTCAGAAATTCAAAAAATCCTTAATGAATATTACCAGAAACTTTACTCTCAGAAATATGAAAATCTGAAAGAAATCAACCAATACCTGGAAGTATGCCACCTACTAAGACTTAGCCGGAACAAAGTAGAAATGTTGAACAGGCCTATATCAAGTTCTGAAATAATATATCAACTATAGAAAATATCCCTAAAAAGAAAAGCCCAGGACCAGATGGCTTTACATCAGAATTCTACCAAACCTTTAAAGAAGAACTAGTATCTATATAACCAAACCTCTTCCAAAATATAGAAAAAGAAGGAATACTACCCAACACATTATATAAAACAAACATCACCTTGGTCCCTAAACCAGGGAAAGACCCAACAAGAAAAGAAAATTATAGACCACTATAACTAATGAATATTGATGCAAAGATACTCAGTAAGATACTAACATCAGAATCCAACAACACATGAAAAAATTATACACCACAACCAAGTGAGATTTACCCCAGGGTCTCAAGGGTGGTTCAACATATGTAACTCTATAAATGTAATACAGCACATAAACAAACTAAGAAATAAAGACCATATGATTCTCTCAACTGATGCAGAAAAAGCTTTTGATAATATCCAGCATCCCTTTATGATAAGAACACTTAAGAAAATTGATATAGAAGGGACATTTCTTAAACTAATAGAGGCTATCTACAGCAAACCCACAGCCAATATTGTATTGAATGGAGTTAAATTGAAATTATTTCCACTTAGATCAGGAACCTGGCAAGGTTGCCCATTGTCCCCATTGTCTCCATTGGTCTTTAACATTGTAATGGAAGTTTTAACCATTGCAATTAGGGAAGAAAAGGCAATCAAGGGTATTCATATAGGGTCAGAAGAGATCAACTTTCACTCTTCGCAGATGACATGATTGTATATCTGGAAGACACTAGGGATTCTACTACAAAACTTTTAGAATTGATCAAGGAATACAGTGATGTCTCAGGCTACAAAATCAACACACATAAATCTGTAGCCTTTATATATAGCAACAATAAGGCAAGCCGAAAAAAACAGTCAAGGACTCTATACTTTTCACAGTAGTGCCAAAGAAGATGAAATATTTGGGAGTATACCTAACAAAGGATGTGAAAGATCTCTATAAAGATAACTATGAAACTTTAAGAAAAGAAATAGCTGAAGATGTTAACAAATGGAAAAGCATACCATGTTCATGGCTGGGCAGAATCAACATTGTTAAAATGTTTATACTACCCAAAGCAATATATAATTTTAATGCAATTCCTATTAAAGCTCCATTGTTATATTTTAAAGATCTTGAAAAAATTAGACTTCATTTTATATGAAATCAGAAAAAACCTCAAATTGCCAAAATATTACTCAGAAATAAAAACAAAGCAGGAGGAATTACGCTACCAGACCTGAGACTGTACTATAAATTGATAGTGATCAAAACAGCATGATACTGGCACAAAAACAGAGAAGCAGATGTTGGAACAGAATAGAGAACCAAGAGATGAATCCAGCTACTTACCATTATTTGATCTTTGACAAGCCAATTAAAAACATTCAGTGGAAAAAAGATTCCCTATTTAACAAATGGTGCTGGGTGAACTAACTGGCGATCTGTAAAAGACTGAAACTGGACCCACACTTTTCACCATTAACTAAGATGGACTCACTGGATAAAAGATTTAAACTGCAGACATGAAACTATAAAAACACTTGAAGAAAGTGCAGGGAAAACTCTTGAAGGAATCGGCCTGGGTGAATATTTTATGAGGAGGACTCCCAGGGAATTGAAGCAGTAACAAAAATACATTACTGGGACCTGATCAAACTAAAAAGCTTC